>DF364258.1:30389-47178 GCA_000787875.1 Solanum virginianum | reverse complement strand
TCGTAACATATCTTCCAATGTCTGAGTAGTACGCTCGGCCTGTCCATCAGATTGGGGATGGAATGCTATACTGAGACTCACCTGTGTCCCCAAGCCTGCCTGAAATGATTTCTAAAAATTTGTTGTGAATTGGGCACCTCTATCGGAGATAATAGATATAGGAACACCATGAAGTTGCATAATTTCCCTGATATAAATCCAACCATAATCCTCAGCTGAGTAGGTAGTCCAGACCTGAAGAAAATGGGCTGATTTTGTCAGCCGAGGACTGCCCAATGTCTATAAACAAGTCATAAAATACTACACAATTAGCTAAAGATTTTTTGGGCATTAAATTCTAATTTTGCCCCTAATTCTACCCACCTTCGTGGAGTGCGAGGTAAACCTATAATAAAATCTATATTAATAATCTCCTACTACCACGTCGGTATTTTCATCTCTTGCAATAGCCCACCGGGCTTCTGGTGCTCAATTTTAACCTGCTTACAATTCGAACACTGAGCGACGAACTCTGCTATGTCTCTTTTCATACCATCCTACCAATAAAAACATCTGAGATCATGGTACATCTTTATCGACCCTGGGTGGATAGAATAGCGGGCACAATGTGCCTCGCCCGTAACCTACCGCCGCAAACCCGCAACATCAGGTACACACAACCTGCCCTTGAATAATAATGTTCCATTAGAGGGCCTCGTCCATCACCTGTCGCCACAAACCCGCAACATTAGGTACACACAACCTGCCCCTGAATAATAATGTTCCATCGGAGGTAAGTTCAAATGGGGTATTTCCCTTTTTAAGGGCTATGTCTTTGTACTGAGCTAGAATAGGATCCTCATACTGACACTGCTTAATTTCTTTTGATTTTTCCTTTTCAAGGGTTGTGGCTCTGTACTGAGCCAGAATAGGATCCTCGTACTGATGCTGTTTAATCTCTTCTGTAATGGAAGATTCAGCCATACCTCGAACAAAAACCCTAACATCTCTAGAATCAGCCAAACAAGCTCCAAGACTAGCGAACTAATGAATATTGCAAACCATCTCTCTTCTCTCTGAAGGCATGTCCGCTAAACTACCCATGGACTTGTGGCTAAGTGCATCTACCACAACATTAGCTTTCCCAGGATGGTAGAGAATATCAACATCATAATCTTTCAGTAACTCTAGCCACCTCTGCTGTCGCAAGTTAAGCTCCTTGTATTTAAAGATATACAGAAGGCTCTTATGATCGGTATAATATCAATGTGAACCCCGCAGCTAGGTCTACATCTTCAAGGCATGAACCACCGCGGCTAGCTCCAAATCGTGAGTAGGATAATTCTGCTCGTGTTTCCTGTGCTACCAAGAAGCATAGGCTATCACCCTGCTGTGCTGCATCAACACACACCCCAAACCAATACCAGAGGCATCATAATAGATCACATACCCATCTGGACCCTTGGGAAGAGTCAGGGCTGGATCCGTAGTCAACTTCTCCTTTAACAACTGGAAGCTATGCTCACAAGCATCAGACCACTAGAATTTCGCTCTCTTCTGAGTTAGCCTTGTCAAAGGCACTGAAATGGAAGCAAATTTCTCTACAAATCTTCAGTAATAACCAGCTAATCCCAGGAAGCTGCGCACCTTTGTTGGTGTCGTAGGCCTAGACCAGTTCTTTACAGCCTCAATCTTCTGGGAATCCACCCAGACGCCGTCAGTACCTATTATATGCCCCAGAAATGCCACCGAAGACAGCCAAAATTCATATTTAGAAAATTTAGCATATAATGTCGGGTGTCGAAGTGTGCCAAGTACCATCCTCAGATGACCCGCGTGCTCCTCTTCTGACCGAGAATAGACCAAAATGTCATCAATAAACACGATCATGAACATATCCAAGAACGACCTGAATACCCAATTTATAAGATCCTTGAATACTGCTGGAACATTCGTCAGCCCAAAAGACATAACTTTAAATTCATAATGCCCATACCGGGTCCTGAATGCTGGCTTGGGAATATCCCCCTCCCACACTCGCACCTAGTGGTCACCCGACCGCAGGTCTATCTTCAAGAAACATTTAGCTCCCTGCAACTGGTCAAACAAATCGTCAATCCTAGGGAGAGGGTATTTATTCTTTATCGTTACCTTATTCAGCTACTGATAATCAATGCACATCCGCAACGATCCATCTTTCTTCCTTATGAATAATACTGGAGCTCCTCAGGGTGAAGTACTAAGACCAATAAAACCCTTCTCTAATAGATCTCTCAGCTGTTCTTTCAATTCCTTTAATTCTGCCGGTGCCATTTTGTATGGAGGAATAGAATTAGGCTGAGTGTCTGGCAGCAGCTCTATAGCAAACTCTATCTCCCGCTTGGGAGGAAGGCCTGGAAGCTCGTCTGGAAATACATTTGGGAATTCATTAACAACTAGGATTGACTAAAGAGTCGGTGCCTCTACCTCTAAATCATGTACATGAACCAGATAATAATGATAACCTTTTCTGATCATTTTTCTTGCCTTGAGGTATGAAATAAACTTACCATATCGAACAGTCTCTATAAACTCGACTAGCAGTAATAGAATCCCCTACTAGTGTAGCTACCTTGAAAGGCTCTATCGGCTTAGACTCTATCCCCATTTTATTAGAAACCAAAGGAGAAATATACGATAATATAGAACCAGGATCAATCAGTTCATACACATCTAGAGAAAAAACCATTAATATACCTGTGATGACATTTGCCGATGCCTCCTAGTCCTGCCAGCTGGCCAATGTATAAGTGTTGTTCGAAGGACTGCGAGACCCAGGAACTCCACCATGACCCCTGCCTCGGCCTGCTGATGCTGGCACACCTCACCCCGTAGGGCGCATGGCTATCGAGGATGAAGATAAACCACCGGTTGACCTAGTAGACTGAGCTGAACCGCCTATACCACCTTTAACTGGACAGTCTCTCCTCTGGTGGCCCTGACGACCATACGTAAAGCAATCACCAGTGGCGCGAAAACACTCCCCGAGGTGCCATCTCCCACAGTAAGAATACAGAGGTATGGGTGGTCTCATCTGACTGCTGGAGCCTCTGTCCAACTGTTAGCCTGAAACCCTGGAACTCGGGCCTGCCCCTAAATAACTTGCACCCTCTGATCTCCTACTGGTGAACTGTGGGGGTGTACCCCTTACTGACTGGGGAGGATGTCTGCTCTGCTTCTGCTGAGGCTGCCCGCCTCGAAAATCCCCTGAATACCCAGATGACCTGGCCCTCTTGGGCTGGCCCCTATCATCGACCCTATCAAGCTGATAGGCTGCCTGCCTCGAGAATCCCCTGAATACCCAGATGATCTGGCCCTCTTGGGCTGGCCCTTGTCATCAACCCTACAGGCTGATGCCCCCTGCGTCGGTCCTTCATGCCCTGGGCGTGGGCCTGAATACGGGCGATATCCATACTAGTCTATGCTGCCATCACCAAGCAACTGTCGACATAATACTGGTCCAGCCCCACTATATACCGTGCATTCGATCAATCATGCTAGCAACATATGTAGACGCATATCTGGCCAGCGAATCAAATTCCAAGTTGTACTGCTTGACTGGCCTGCCCCACTGTATCTGTCGGACAAACTCATGAGGGTCCTCTACGGGCCTAGACCTGAAGAACTCTGGTGGGCTGCATGTCAAAAAATCACGAGCCCTCGAACTATCATGATGGCCTACCTGATCACCGCCTACACACTGTCCATGGGCCTGTCCTGCTACCAGTCGGGTCAATAGCTGGACTGCCTCTCGCATGTCCCCAATTTTTGCACCTAGCTGAGGGGCTGGAGGCTCTGGTACTCGAACCTCAGGAGCTGGCGGTGTAGCCAAACAGCCAAAATTCATATTTAGAAAATTTAGCATATAATTTTTGGTGTCGAAGTGTGCCAAGTACCATCCTCAGATGATTAGCGTGCTCCATCAATGGTACAAAATCTAGCTCTCTTTAGGCACGAGCCCTAGTAGTCCCCCGAGCTCGACTGGTCTCACCTACTGCTATAAACCCCGTGGGCCATGACTAGTGCCCGAATTGGGCTCCCAAACACAATCACAAAGCCGAGTTACAAACAGATGGCTTATATTTTTTAAAAATTTGGCAGAGTTTCCTTTGAGTTATGGATTATCCCAAATAACCTTGCACATCAGAAGATACCAACAAGGCCACACAGAGCCAACAAAACATCATATATACATATACGGGCCAACAAGGCTGCTATGGCAGGTAAAGTCGTCCAACATACATATCATGCAAGTCTAATCAAAAGGACTGGGCATAACCCACACACATATGTCCACAAACCTCCAAACAGACTGACAGAATCATAGGACAGGACAAGGCCTCGCTGTACCCTTGAATAAATATATAACAAAACAACGAACGAGGGTATACCAAAACTGGGCTCCGAAATAGGGGGAGCACTGCAAACAACAGAAGGGGGTCCTAAGCTAGTGGATCACCAAACTATACATCTGCACTTACGGGCATGAAACGCAGCCCCCGAAGAAGAGGGGTCAATACAAATATGTACTGAGTATGCAAAGTAGAATGTACAGAACATAAATCTGAGTAATAATCGAAACAAAAGTATGGAAGACAAATGGATACCCAAAAATATTAAAATGTTTACTTTCAAATACAAATCATGCATGGGGCACAGGAACTATAGTCACCTACCCGTCAATAGCGCTATAGGACAGCATAACTTCAGAAAGTTGCAAATCTCTAAATCTCCATCACATATCATAACATGGCATGACGCTGAACATAGCATAATGCCCAATCACAGCATAACGCCAAACAAAAGTAGAACCTAGCCCTTGGGCGAGGCTTAGTGAACCGTAAATATAGCATAATACCAGAGAATATCATAGTGCGCACGACAACCAATTGGCCTGGGAACTGATGAATGATATCATAGTAGGCACGAGCGGAGTAGTGAGTAATCATATGCATAAAATTATTGTCACAAATCCAAAAGATAAGTAAAGTAACTATATTTGAAATCGGAAGAATAATTATTATATATTCTTTCAAAAGTTACCAAAATTACATAAAGGGTGTCGCAGGACCCACAAACGGGTAAAGGCCTGAACTGGCCTAACCTATAGAAAACATACTTATACTAGATCATACAAACTCCTATGAAAACTTTTGAAGCAATCCGAGCTTTCCTGTAAAAGTTATGGACGTTTGTAGTTTTAGAATCGTTAAAGAATAAGTTCTTTAAAAACTAGTCAGCTTTCACATATCCTTTGAAGTTATGGACGTTTGTAGTTTTAGAATCGTTAAAGAATAAGTTCTTTAAAAACTAGTCAGCTTTCACATATCTTTTGCAACTTATAAAATCGAAGGCATAAGAATCAATTTTATGACATATTAACACAAGAATACCAAGGAACAAATGCAAATCATAAACAAGCCCGGATCGCGAGAATAGAGTTTTCTCGAAGCTCGTATCATAATCTATATTAACTAAGACATGCCGAAAGGAGAGGTTGCTTTACATGCCTCGAACGCTCTCCAGTATATTCCAAACGCAAGCCAAATCCAACTTATGCTTCAGACTGCCCAAGGTCTACAAACAAGTCATAAAATGCTACACAATTAGCTAAAGAATTTTTGGGCAATAAATTCCAATTTTGCCTCTAATTCTACCAAAATTTCGGCAGCATTTCCCCTGAAATATAGGCCACCCCGAGAATTCAACTCGATCCAATTAATCAACAATAACAACAACAACCTAGCAACATCAGTAATCAATTCGAAAGGCAATATAACAGTAATAACTCCCTTTCATCATTTAACAATATTCATAATTTTAGCTAGCACACCAACATACATATATGGATGATTCTCAACCATCCTTCACCCTACAATGATCATAATATACTAACTAGGCATCAATTCATAATTTCAACACAACAAACACTAGATAACCCATACATACTCATACGGCCCTAAACATCTTCACACACAACTCACTTCCAATATTCCATATTTCATGATTTTACACTACACAACCCACACATACTCACACGGCCCCAAACATCTTCACCCACAACTCACTTCCAACATTTCATATTTCATGATTTTCCTTCATTAACATGGCCGACACCATACTTGTTCCAATTAAACTTTAACACAAATTTATGTGGGCACCACCTAATTAATTCATGATCTCCAACTTTAAAAAATTACATTTTTAGTCCCAAACTTTTTCTAATTGATCCAATGAAGGACATACGGGTCCTAACATAACATGTCCAACAACCCCTCTAAAACATAGATAAGAATGGGGGCAAAGACAAGCAACCAGGCTAACCCTCATAGTCAATACATATATAAAAGAAAGATAGTCATAGTACATAACAAGAAATCATAGTCATTGTCCCCGAAATGGACTCACCAACTAGCTTGAGAGAAATCATACTAGCCACATGGAGGAAGATGCTCAAATGGTGCTCCGATTCCTACATAATGACATAATATAGGCATAGAGTATACGTTAGTACGTCTGAATGTACTAAGTTTGTAGGATGAAAGGCAACAAGAGATAAGCAACATTATCAAGATGCATAAGCATAGGCAATGAGTAGCATATAACAATATGGCATGCATGGAAGATCATTGAAGTAAATTATGCTTACATAGAACATAATACATGTATAAGAAGAGACCATCATCATAAAATTCATAGTCTATTGAGGTACCAACCCCTCAAATGGTTGGTGGATCGTCTTACCCTACCACCCATGGTAATTGAGGTACCAACCCCTAAATTCCTCAAGAAATCATAATCGAACATTTTATCAAACACTGGGTGGGTGTATAGTGCTAATGTAACACCATGTAATTTGTTGATGAAATCATACAAGAAAATTCAATGTAAAACCATCCATCAGTACTTGGTAACACCCTCAAGCAATATACATCAAAACTCTTCATCAAATCCCACAATGGATCATAGATTCACAGCTCAAAACATGCTAAAATAGACACAATTTCATGAAAACCCAACATAGTTCATAGATTAATTCATAAATAGTAAGACCCATAAATAATTCAACTTGAAATCATGCAATTTAGGTAAAAAAGAAGCTTGGGCTTCATGGGTGAAAGGAACCCATGAATGAAACCCACATACCTTGACTTTGGAGAATTCCTTAAAGAAGATTTGAATGGAGGCTTGATGCTTGGATGAATTCCTTAGGATCCGGAAGAAATTTGGACACTTGAATTTTGAGAGAAATATTAGTCTAAGGGTTTAAGAGAATATTGGGGAATGTCTTGTATGATATGAAGGTGAAATATGGCTAAGTATAGGTACTTTCATGCAAGGAAGGCTTAGGCCCAAGACCTAAAAGCCTTGGACCAAAGTGAAAAATTGCACAAAAATATACACTAAGGTGCGCCCTTGGCGCGTCACGCCAGGGGACTTGAACGTAAGACTTAAAATCACATAGGAGACTTAGATTAATACCTCAGGATTGAGCGGAGTGGAAAAGATAAGGATATCATTTTTGCATGTCGCTTTGGCCTCCCATGTAGTACTTTCGACTTGTTGATTCCTCCAAAGGACCTTAACGGAAGCCACTTCCTTGTTCCTCAACCTCTTAACTTGTCTATCAAAAATCAGAACCAAAACCTCTTCATAAGTTAACTTGTCTTCAACTATAGCCACAACATCTAATGGAACTACAGCATTCAGGTCACCCACACACTTCCTCGACATAGACATATGAAACACCGGATGAACCAAACCTATTTCAAAAGGTAACTCCAACTCTAAGCCACCTTACCAATCCTCCTCATTATCCTATAATGACCCACATATCTGGGGCTCAGCTTGCCCTTCTTACCAAAATGAACCACACCCACCATGGGTTACACCTTCAAATAGAGCCAATCACCAACTTTAAATTCAAGCTCCCTTCTCCTCACATCGACATAGGACTTTTGGTGGCTTTAGGCCATCTTCAACCTTTCTCTAATCATACTAATCTTCTAAAAAGCCTTCATAACTAGATCTGGTCCCAATTAAGCCATCTCTCCAGCCTCAAACCACCCATCTGGTGATCTACAATGTCTACGATAGAGGGCCTCAAAAAGGGCTATACCGATGCTAGAATGATATCTATTATTATAAGTAAACTCAATCAGTGGAAGATGATAATCCCTACTAACCTTAAACTCCAATACACAAGCCCTAAGTATATCCTCAAGTGTTTGGATAGTTCTTTCGGCTTGGCCATCCGTTTGAGGGTGAAAGGTCATACTAAGCTTTACCTTGGTCCTAGGACTCTTTGGAAGGACCCCCCCCCCCCAAAGTGTGAAGTGCATTGAGCACCATTATCTGATATAATAGACAAAGGAACTCCATGTAATCTCACCAACTCATGAATGTACAATTTAGCATAGTCTTCGGTCTCATAAGGGGTCTTAACTGGTAAGAAATGAGCCGACTTAGTCATCCTATCAACCACAACCCAAATATTATCAAAACCCACTCTAATCTTAGGCAAACTAACAATAAAATCTATATTAATCTCCTCCCACTTCCAAGTAGGCATCACTATCTCTTGGGTTAAGCCACCCAACCTTTGATGTTTGGCTTTGACTTGTTGGAAACTATGACAACTGAAAATAAATTTGGCAATGTCCCTCTTCATACCTCCCTACCAATACACCTCTCTCAAATCTCTATACATTTTAGTAGAACTAGGGTGAATAGAATAGGAAGAACCATGAGTCTCATCAAGAATCTCTTCTCTCAAGCCATTAACAGAAGGCACACATAACCTACCTTGGTATCTAAGGGCACCATCTCCCCCTTGGGAGAAAACCTTTACCTTATGACCCTTTACTAATGCCTTCAATTTTAACAAACTAGAGTCAAGATCTTTCTTAGCTTTCACCTCCTCAACCAATGAAGATTTAGAGCCATCAACTTCCACAATACCCCTATTGTCTACCTCTTCCAACCTAACCCCCAATCTAGCCAACCGATAGACCTCCTTAGCCACCCCTTTGACACCATCATCAACATGTGCTAGGCTACCTATGGACACCTTACTCAAAGCGTTACCCACCATATTAGCCTTACGGTGATAATAATGCACACTCATATTATAGTCCTAAAGAAATTATAACAACTTTCTTTATCTCAAGTTGAGATCTTTTTGAGTGAAGACATATTGGAGACTCTTAAACACAACCCAAACTAACTTTAGAAGCATCATAATACACAATAAATCCTTCTAGCCCTTCTGGTACTAATATTATAGGAGCAGACACAAGCTTATCTTTCAATGTTTGGAAACTCTTTTTACACTCATCGATCCATATGAATTTGCTTTCTTTTGATTCAACCTGGTCATGGGAGAAGCAATAAAGGAGAATCCATTCATAAACCTCCGGTATTAACCCGCTAAGCCCAAGAAGCTTCTAATATCCGATAGGGTCAATGGTCTAGGCTAATTTTTAATCATATCTATCTTTATAGGGTCCACCTTAAGATCATCTGCCAACACCACATGACCTCGAAAGGCTACCTCCTTCAACAAAAATTCACACTTCTCATATTTAACATACAACTTCTCTTCCCTCAATCTTTGTAGCACTACTCTCAAATGACCCATAAGCTCCTACTTACTATGTGAATAGATCAAAATATCATCAATGAAGACCACAACAAATGAGGTAGGGTTTGAAGACCCTATTCAGAATATCCATGAAGATGGCCGGTGCATTCGTCACTCAAAGGACATCATAACAAACTCATAATGCCCATACCTATTCCAGAAGGATGTCTTGGGAATATCACACTCTCTTGCCTTCACTTGATGATACCCAGACCGAAGATCAATCTTAGACAAATGACTAGCACCTTGCAATTGGTCAAACAAATCATCAATCCTTGGAAGAGGTTACTTATTCTTTATGGTGACCCTATTAAGTTGCTAGTAGTTAATATACATTCTAAGGGACCCATGTTTCTTCTTCACAATTAACACCAGTGCACCCGAAGGTGATTGGCTAGGCCTAATAAAACCCTTATCCAACAAATCCATCAATTTCTCCTTCAACTCCTTTAACTTCGTGGGGCCAATATGATAAGGGAGAATAGAAATGGGTTGAGTATCGGGAAGGGGGTCTATCCCAAAGTCTAGTTCCCTTTCGGGAGGAAAATCAGGAAGGTCACATGGGAAAAGATCTAGGAACTCATTTACTACTGGAACCGACTCAATAGGACGGGCCTTGGACTCCACATCCCTAACTCTCATAAAATGATAAAGAGACCCCTGAGAGATGAACTTATGGGATTTAATAAAAGAGATAAATCTATCATTGATATCCACATCATGACTCTCCCACTCAAAAATAGGTTCATTTGGGAATTAGAATTTGACCCAACGGGTTGTAAAATCAATAGAGGCATAGTATGCATGCAACCAATCAGTCCCAAGAATAATGTCAAAATCTAACATGTCTAACTCAACAAAGTCACTTGGCAAACATTTATGCAAAATGTAAACGGGGTAATTTTACAGACTTTACTAGCAACAATAGATGCACCCGAGGGAGTAGACACCTCATATGGCTCACACTGCAATTCGGGTTCAACATAAAACTTTTTGGCAACAAAGGGGATAAAAAAGTTAGAGTGGCACCCAAATCAATCAAGCCACACACATCAAAATCATAGACTTTTAACATACCGGTGATGATATCAAGAACCTCCTCAACCCCTTGACTCCAGGAGATAGAAATGATTGTGCCTTGGGGCACCACCTTGTTGACCACCTCTCCCCCAAATAACTACATTTGCACCTTGTGGACGAACCTCCTTACCTTTGTAGCAGTTTGAAGGATAATCAATCTTTTTGTGACCCACTTTCCCACATCCATAACAAGCATTAGTGTCATTAAAACATGGGCCCCCATGACTCCTACCACATTTTGAACAACCATTATTAGGAACCATACCACTAACACCTTAGGCCCTTGGGAATTAATTGGCAAACCCACAATTATAAGCATGAGAAGACCCTTGGTCTTGATGGAATTGGCCATCCTTTTGACTTTGGAACTTTCCCTCAAAACGAGCCCTCTTGGCCTTATTACTCCTTCTCTTTCTCAACTTTTGGTCCTCCATTTGTTTGGCATAGGTCATCAAATGGGACAAATCCATGTACTAATCAACATGGCAAACCAGCATTCCTCACTCACCAAATCGGATACACCCATCATGAACTTGTTCATTCTGGACCTTAGGTCGGTAACCAAGTGGGGACATATTTAGAGAGTTGATTGAAATTGAGGGTATACTCCCTCATACTCATAGACCCTTGTTTTAAATTCATAAACTCTACCATCTTTACCTCCCAAGTTTAATAGGGAAGAGCCAATTAAGAAAAACTGCCTTGAACTCCTCCCAAAGCACCACATTATTCCTTTCTCCTCCTTTCATTGGTTAAACCATATTTCTATGACCCCTTTGAGTTGGTAGGCTGCCAACTCTACTTTCTCTTCCAATGTAACACACATGATAGACAAAACCTTTTACACCTCATCAATAAACTCTTGAGGGTCCTCATCTACCTTAGACCCATAGAATTCTGGTGGATTCATCCTGATGTAGTATCTTACCCTAGATCTCGGGGTAGGAGCATGAGGGGCTTGGGCCCCTTGATTGACTTGGTTGGCTAAAGCTTGAGCTAGTAATGTGAAAGTATCCTGGGGCTTACCATGAGCTGGTTGTTCTTTGGGAGTGCAGGCTCTCCTTCCTCTTGTGTTAGGCATGTTCTAAGCATGAAACATAACATTCATTAAAGGGAAAACTCACCTAACTTCTATAGCACGACATAAATCAAGAAGAAGGGAAATATTTTCTAAAACGTGTCATAGCCTTCTACTCATAATTGTGGTTCATAACATGACCATGAATAGGACTCTAATCGACTTGATATGTTGGATGTCAAGGACCATTAATAACCTAGTTTTCTGATACCATATTTGTCGTGGCCTAAGCCTAGGGCCTAGATGTGACACAATGAATGGGGAACCTAATGAGACTCTAAACAAACCTTTTAACATATCATTATGTATCATTGGTTGCGGAGGCAATTAAACAACATAATTAGATAAGAAATAAGGGCAAATGGACTAAAGGGAAACTATCACAATATAACCACCAAAACAAGAAAGTCAAGGCTCAATATATAACATGTCCAACAACATCTTAAAAATATAGATAATAGCGGGGGCCAAGACAAGCAACTAGGCTCACCCTCATAGTCAATATATACAATAAAAGAAAGATAGTCTTAGTACATTGCAAGCCATCATAGTCATTGTCTTCAAAATGGAGGACTCATCAACTAGCTTGAGAGAAGTTGTACTAGCCACGTGGAGGAAGATGCTCAAGTGGGGCTCATGTTCATACATGGTGACATAATGTAGGCATATGGTGTGCATTAGTTCAGTTGAATATACTAAGTATATAGGATGGAATGCAACAAGAGATAAGTAACATAATGAGACGCATAAGCATAGGCAGTGAGTAGTATGTAATAATATGCATGTATAGTAGATGCTTGAAGTAAATGATGCTTTCATAGAACATAATACATGTACAAAAAGGGACCGTTATCCTAGAATTCATAGTCTATTGAGGTACGAACCCCTAAATTGGTTGGTGGATCATCTCACCCTACCACCTATAATGATTGAGTTATCAACCCCTCAATTCCTCAAAAAATTATAACTGGACGGTTTATCAAAAACATGGCAGGTGTGTAGTGCTAGTGTAAAATCATAAAATTTATGGATGAAATCATTCAAGAAAATTCAATGTAAAACCATTCATTAATACTTGGTAACACCCTCAAGTAATATACATCGAAACCCTTCATCAAATTCCACAACAGATCTTAGATTCGTAGCTCAAAACATGCTAAAATAGTCACAATTTCATGAAAGCCTAATATAGTTTATATTCTAATTCATAAATAGTAAGACCCATAAGTAAATCAACTTAAAATCATGCAATTTAGGTAAAAAAGAAGCTTGGGCTTCATGGGTGAAAGGAACCCATGAATAAACCCACCTAGCTTGACTTCGGAGAATTCCTTGAAGAAGATTTGAATAGAGGCTTGAAGTTCAGATTAATTCCTTCAGATCCGGAAGAAATTTGGACACTTGAATTTTGAGAGAGATATTAGTCTAAGGGTTTGATAGAGTATTGGGAATATCTTGTATGATATGAAGGTGAAATATGGCTAATTATAGGTATTTTCAATCATGGGAAGGCTTAGGTCCAAGACAAAAAAGCCTTGGACCAAAGTGAAAAACTGCACAACAAAATACACTGAGCGCTAGCTTTTTGCAAATTGTATTTTTGCAATTTTGAAATTTTGCTACAGTTGCTCTTAAATTAGGTTTAAACCTATTCCTCACTCAATGTTGCCCCCTGAACAAGAATATGAAGTTGGATTTTTGATATCATGTGTAGATTTTGAGATATATGGAAATTACGATTTTGGGCACTTTCGAGGAACATTTTTGAGCACTTTTTGGTGTTGTTTCAAAGGAGCTCCATCTTCTTCTTCTCCTCCTCTAATTTTGGGGCCAATGTGACTTAACGGTCCTCTTATCAATGCAAGAATGGAGGACTCGACTCGCGCCACCTGAGTGTTAGTAAATTTGGCTAATTAAGCCAAATGATAGATAGTGGGCTGAGAAATTAGGGGTCAAGATGTGAAAGCCTAGGGCAAGGGCTAGCTAGGTTTAGAAGAAGAAGGGGCCAATGTTGGAAAAGATGGGGTTGGAGTAGGGGAAGAGGGTATATCTGACTTGTGAGCTGGCCTAGATGTACCAATCTCTAACATCTTAACATCAACAACTAGTGTAGTTTCGACCAGTTTTTTCCTTGCACTATCCTTCTTATCCCTCTAAACCTTCACCTCAACGCATCTAATATTGGTGGACCGATGGAGTGATCTCAACATTAGTTTTCCTCACAAATGGGACTCTAGCTCTCCTACATAGGGCTATAATGAGATTAGGGAATGGTAGAGAAGTCTACTATTGTATATCCTTGTAACAATCTCCAAGGCTATAATCGACCCAAGGTTTAGTTTTCGATGATCCATGATGCACCCAACAAAAGCAATTTTGTGATGATGAAGAATAGACTTAGTTTGCAATGGCATAAGGTTGCTACTAATAAAACTGAACCAATATGGGGCAGAGAGATTTAACTTCTTCTCAATAACCACTCCATCCTCTACCCATGATGGGGTTGCAATGCTTATTAATGGGGAGACCAACCTTTGATCATGCCTGTCAAATCATGATNACAATATTAGAGCTGTAGGGTTGTATATGTAGCTTGTGACATGTAGATATAAGACCAACCTTTGATCATGCCTGTCAAATCATGATTGGTCTGAAATGTATAACCTAATAAATCATTGATGTCTATTTCAATGTGTAGGATAAGTACACCTCGTACCTTCACCATATCAAATGGTTTAGGAAAAATCTTCACTTGACACTTGCTTTTGGGTACAAGCTTGTCATATACTTCATAGAACTCATGTACCTAACTAGAGACATAAGGTTCCTGGGGAGTATTGAAATGTTAGAACCCATGAAATTTTATGGTCTCCCACACCTTGGGTACCTGTTGACTACCACATTCATAGAGAGTCTCGCTCCTCCAATATAGTCCTCAAACTTGCATCTTTCAAACAGTTTAGGTGGCATGGTGCAATAGTTTCATGAATAACTCAGGAAGTTTGGAGGAGTGGATATACTCCCTCTTTGACCTCTTTTCAATGCAGGAACATTTTGACGTTTGCTCTACCAGAGTAAGCTCATGTATCGATGTCCTTTACCCCACTTTCTCTTCTTCATAGTTAGTCCAGTATATCCAATAACCCCTATTCCTCACTCCCGGGGTCATCTTGCTCATCCACTCTTTTTACCTTTGCCCCATCCCTTCTCTTAGGTTTTTTTTCTCCTTATTCTTCACTGCCTTCTACTATAAGGGCTACCTGAGCGACTCTAGATCCTCTATGAGAAATTGGGTAAGGGATATATGTAAAACATAACAAAAACTTATGTAAGTATCAAGGATATAAGAATAGATGAAAAAAATAACACTAAAGAAAACACAAATAAGCTAGGGTTAATTTTTCCATCGAACATGTTTGGTGGATTGCCGAACACACTGGGCGATCAAATTGACCAATGTCAAACATTACAGAAACATCAACATCAGGAGACTGTCAACTTCGTCAATGGGTGTCTGATCACACCCAAACTACACTTACAAATCATGGTATAAGCTATCATTGTCAAAATATAGAACCTAACAATGGTTAGGGTCGATCATACTGGAATAAGGTCTAGAATTGGAATCATTATAACAATTAGAATGAATTAATTGACTTATTCCCTGAAAGGGGGAGAGGGGTTGTAAAATGCAATTAACCTAAAAGCTAGAATCAAACCATCAAGTGCATATGTTTTGAAATTAGTAAGAGAAGTAACTAGGGTGTTGTGTTCCCCATGAATTTCTAATTCAATATAGCCAGATAATCGTAACCTTTTTGTCACGCCCAAAGTCCCATTAAGGCGGACTAGCACCCGTTGCTGATAAGGCTCGAAAAGAACCAACCTATATCCATGTTCTTTCTATACATATTATAAGGGATTTCTAAGTTTAGCATGCCTTTAAGAAAGTAAATAGTAATAACAAGCCAAAAGGAAATACATATGACTAGGCCGTTGGGGCCACATTTTCTAAAGTACGAGACATGAACCACACTTTAATTTACATAGTCTACAAATCCTCTAGATAAGGAAAAGTATCTGATAAGGGTCGAGANAGGCCCTGCCTTGACTAACTGTACAACACAAAATTATAAGCTCTAGACACGCAAAGCTCCGAAGCAACCTGGAGCTTGGTAACCATAGTTGGATATCCTGTACTCCTACTGGGGAGATCTACTAGCACCTATACCTACAGCATGAAATGCAGGTCCCCCGTAAGGGACATTAGTACGAGATAATGTACTGAATATGTAAGGCAGGAAATACNATATATGAAGTAACAACTCAAATAAAACTATGCACTAGTGTAGGATAAGAGACCACCTTATTTTATACTGTGGGATCATGTACTTTATGTTCTTTTTATTACTTTACCTTTACTGTATAATCTGTGCATAGTATGTAATACAANTGACTAACTAATCAGNTGTACTCCTACTGGGGAGATCTACTAGCACCTATACCTACAGCATGAAATGCAGGTCCCCCGCAAGGGATATTAGTACAAGATAATATACTGAATATGTAAGGCAAGAAATACTATATATGAAGTAGCAACTCAAATAAAACTATGCACTAGTGTAGGATAAGAGACCACCTTTAGTTATACTATGGGATCATGTACTTTAGTTCTTTTTATTACTTTACCTTTACTATATAATTTGTACACAATATGTAATACAAATGATCAGCTGATCAGTGGTAAATCTATATCGGGATCGGCCCTGGCTAGGTGATACTTCCACTCCTCGGGCACCACCCATCAATAAGCAATATGCTTTACATTTTAATTACCTTTGAGATGATTCTTTTGGTGGTCACAATATTAGAGCTGTAGGGTTGTATATGTAGCTTGTGACATGTAGATATTCATATAAGACAATAGAGCTATATACATATGTGGATACCAACTTACATAGGTTCTTGTT
>DF364258.1:2464-30297 GCA_000787875.1 Solanum virginianum | reverse complement strand
CCTTCCCTTCCTCCAAATATTTATCTACAACATAGTAGGTAATAAAACTAGCATTAGCAGCCAATAGATACATCTTGGCAGCCCAATTTTATAAAAAAAACACATGGGCAGCAAATGTATAATTATAAACCCGAGCGTATTCTTTCAACCTTTCCGCCCCTAATGCGTCACAAGGTTATTGATTGTCCTCATGCTCAAAACAAAGTTAGAGATGGTCGTCCACAAAGCCAAGGTGCAAATGCGGGTCAAAAGGGAAGAGGAAGCCAACGAGGGAGTGCTCCAAGGCAAAATAGATTCTATGCTCTTCAAGGGATACAAGGGGTGGATGAGGTGCCCGATGTTGTCACTGGTATGAGATTCTTGATGTCTTTCCCCATGAGCCTCCCAGTGTTCCTCCTAAAAGAGAAATAGACTTTGGCATAGACCTCCTTGCTGATACTCAACCCATTTTTATTCCCCCATACTATATGGCCCCACAGAGTTGAAGGAGCAATTGAGGGATTTGTAGGAAAAAGGTTTCATTAGGCTTAGTAAGTCACCTTGGGGTGCTCCGCTATCATGACAGAAGCCTTGGGCGTACACATGACCGGCAAATGGGGAACCCTAAGGAACCCCAAACAAGCCTCATAGCATAATATTACACATCCTTGGTCGCCGAAGCAATAAGAATGAGAATAAGAGATAAATGTAAATAAGGGGAATAGGGACTGAGGATAAACTTCCATATCATACTCATCAAGAAACAAGAGAGTAAGGTCTCATAGCAAAGATACGTAACATGTCCAACAAGACCTCTACTACATTATAAGAGCAAGGGCCACGACAAACAATCGGGCTCACCCTCATAGTCAATACATAAATCAAAGAGAAAGTCTAAATACATAGAAAGAGATCATAAGTAATGTCCCTAGAATAGAGGACTCACCCACAAGCTTGATAGAAGTCGTACTAGCTCCGTGGAGGAGGAGGATGATCAAGCGGTGCGCTGGTTCCTACATGGTGACATCATATAGTCATAGAGTATATGTTGGAATGTACTAAGTATGTTGGATGCAATGCAACAAGAAGTAGACATCATAGGCAAAATGCATAATCATAACCAACAAATAACATATATGACATGTATGAATAATGCTTGAAGTAAAACCATGATTATATAGATCATAATACAAGTGTAACGAGTGACCATTCTAGTGCAAGCCAAGGCCTATTACCCCCTTGGATAGGCGCATGAGGTACTAACCCCTTCATGAGGTTGATGGAGTACAAACCCCCCACCGAGGTTGACAGAGTACTAACCCCCCATCGAGGTTGATAGAGTACAAACGCCCATCAAGGTTGATGGGTACCAACTCCCAACAAGGTTACTCGAGCCTACCTCTCCCCCTCCACCTGAAAGGGACCAAGGTAGGAACCCCTTCATAGGTTACCCGGGCCTACAACCCCCAAGCTAGGCTTGGTCACCCCCAAGCTAGGCTTGGTCAACCCCAACACAATATAGAGATATATCATATATATATATATATGCACTCCTTTTATCATCATATACATACATTCCTTTTCATCATCATTCTGTCATTATTTCATCATAAATTAATCCTTATATAGTCATTCATCTCACAATACATATATTGGACCTTCAACTCCTCGAGAATCAACAACTGGACATTTTATCAAACACTTAGAAGGTGTGTAATGCTAGTGTAAAATCATGCCATTCAAGAGTGAAATCATGCTAGAAAAATCTGTGTAAAGCCATTTATTGATACTTGGCAATACCCTCAAATAATATACATCATGATCCTTCATCAATTCTGATAATAGAGCCTTGTTATATAGCTCCAAACGTAGTAAAACAGTCATAATTTCATAAACCCAACATAGTGTGTAGTGATTTTCATAAAAGATAAGACCCATGAATAAATCAACTTTAAATCATACAATTTTGGGTAAAAAGAGCTTGGGTATCATTGGTGAAAGGAACCCATGAAAGAAACCCGCATACCTTATCTTTGGAGATGAACTTCATTAAGATTGGACATGGAGAGCTAAAGCTCGATGAAGAACCTTGAGATCAGGAAAGGGTTTTGAGTCTTCAGTTTAGGAGTAAAAAATTTGGCTAAGTGTTTGAATGATCATTGGGGAGTGTTTAGAATGATATGAGCATGAAAAATGGCTAAATATGGGTATTTTTATGTTTGGGGACACTTAGGCCCAAGACTTAAAAGTCTTGGACCACAAGAAAAATAACTGGACAAAATATCCGTGTTACGAATAGGATGCGAACAATGATTCTCTTTATCCGCGCGCCCTAGTTGCATCGTGCCGGGGGTGCACAAACCTCACTAAAATTTGCATTTTTGAAAAATTAAAATTGCTAATCGTTTGCTCTTAAATTGGAGTTGGACCTTTTTTCCACTCAAAATGACCCCCTGAATAAGAATATGAAGTCGTACTTTTGATATCGCGCATGGATTTTGACATATATGGAAAATACGATTCCAGGCACTTCCAAGGCAGATTTTTGAGCACTTTTTTGGGGTTGTTTCAATATCTACCCCTTGGGAACATTCACCCCCGAATGTCAAAGAAACATATATGAGAGACACAAACATGACAATTTTAGCCCACATAGAAATGCAACAATGCAGTTAAACATCATTCCAAAATCTTATCATAAGTGTAAAATCATCACGAACTTAGTCATTTTAAACATGAACACATGCAATGACATGAGGGTTGATCTTAAGACTTGAGATAACATAAAGGGCTTAGACAAATAGCTTAGGCTTGATCTAAGTAGAAAAGGTATGGATATCACTTTTGCATGTCTGTTTCGGCCTCCCTAGTTGCGCTTTTAACTTGTTGATTCCTCCAAATTAGCTTAACAGAGCGACCTCTTTATTTCTCAATCTCTTCACTTGCCTATCCAAGATCTAAATCAGAACCTATTCATAGGTCAAATTATCTTCAACAACATCCATAAAATCAAGAAGTACAATGGTATTCGGATCACCCACACATTTCCTTATCATGGACACATGGAACACCGAATGAACAAAATCCATTTCTCTAGGCAATTCTAACTCATATGCTACCTTGCCAACCCTTTTTATCATACTATAAGGACTCACATGTCTTGGGGTCAACTTGCCCTTCTTACTAAAATAGACCACACCCTTCATGGGTGACACCTTCAAGTAAACTCAATCATCAACTTGGAATTCAAGATCCCTTATCCTCATATCGGCATAGGACTTTTGGCAACTTTGAGCCATCTTCAACCTTTCTCTAATCATCCTAAACTTCTCAAGAGGCTCTATAACTGGATCTGGTCCCAACAAAGCTACCTCACTGACTTCAAACCAACCAACTGGTGATCTACAATATCTCCCATAGAGAGCCTCAAATAGAGCCATACCGATACTACAATGATAGTTATTATTGTAGGCAAACTCAATCAATGGAAGATGATCTTCCTAACTACCTTTGAGCTCCAACACACATGCCTTAAGCATATCCTCAAAGGTTTAGATAATCCTCTCGGCTTGGCCATCCATTTGAGGGTGGTAGGGCGTAGAACGTTTAATTCTAGTACCAAGACCCTTTCGAAAGGACCTTCAAAAGTGTGAAGTAAATTGTGCCTCGCAATTCGATACGATGGAAAAATGAACCCCATACTACCTTACCAAGTCATGAATGTACAACCTAGCATATTTTTCATCCCCACATGTCTTAACTGGTAAAAAGTGAGCCGATTTTGTCATCCTATCAACCACCACCAAAATGGAATCAAAACCCTTTCTAGTATTAGGCAACCCAACCACAAAATCCATATTAATCACCTCCCACTTCTAAGTAGGAATCTTAATGTCTTGGGTTAGGCCACCCGGCCTTTAGTGTTTGGCTTTAACTTGGTGACAACTATGACAATCGAAAACAAAATCGATAATGTCCCTCTTCATGCCTCCCCACCAATACACATCTCTCAAGTCTCTATACATTTTGGTAGAACCGTGATGGATAGAATAAGAAGAATTATGGGCCTCATCAAGAATCTTCTCCCTCAAACCATCACACAATCTATCTTGGTACCTTAGGGCCCCATCTCCCTCTTGGGAGAAAACCTCTACCTTGCCCTCTTTCAGCAAGGCCTTCAATTCAAGCAAGGATAAGTCAAGGTCTTGTTTTACTATCACTTTATCAATCAAGGAAGACCTAGAACCATCAACAATAACCATACCCCCATTACCAACCTAACTCCCAATCTAGCCAATTGGTGCACCTCCCTAGCCATCTCCTCATCACCACCATCAATATGTGCTAGGCTACCCATACACACCCTACTCAAAGCATCTGTCACCACATTTGCCTTACTGGAATGATAATGCACACTCATATCATAGTCCTTAAGAAGTTCTAACCATCTCCTTTTCCTCAAGTTGAGATCTTTTTAAGTGAAGACATATTGTAGGCTCTTATGATTGGTGAACATTTCAACATGCACCCATATAGGTAATGACGTCAAATCTTTAATGCAAACACAACGGAGGTAAATTCAATATTATGGGTAGGGTAGTTCTTTTCATGCACTTTGAGTTGTCAGAAGCATAGGCTATGACCTTACCTTGCATCAACACATAACTCAAACAAACCTGGGAAGCATCACAATACACAACAAACCCCTCAAGCCCATCTACTATCACCTTGCCATTTTGCATCAACACACAACCCAAACTAACTCTAGAAACATCAGAATACACAACAAATCCTTCTAACCCTTCTGGTAGTGACCATATAGGGGTGGACACAAGCTTATCTTTCAAGGTTTGGAAGCTCCTCTCACATTCATTGGTCCACACAAACTTAAACTTTTTTTGAGTCAATTTTGTCACGGGGGAAGCAATAGAAGAGAACCCATTCACAAACCTCTGATAGCAGCTCGCTAGGCCTAAGAAACTCCTAATATCTGATGGGGTCAATGGTTTAGGCCAATATCTAATCACATCAGTCTTCTTTGGATACACCTTAATACCATCCCCCGATACCACATGTCCTAGGAAGGCAACCTCCCTCAACAAAAATTTACACTTTTCATATTTAGCATACAATTTCTACTCCCTCAATCTTTGCAACACAACCCTCAAATGAGCCATATGATGCTCCTCACCACGATAATAGATCAATATGTCATCAATGAAGACCATAAGAAAGGAATCAAGGTAGGGTTTAAAGACCCTATTCATTAGGTCCATAAAGATGGCCGGTGCATTAGTCAACCCAAAAGACATCACCACAAATTCATAATGCCCATATCTAGTCTGGAATACTGTCTTGGGAATATACCACTCCCTCACCTTTACTTGATGATACTCGGACTAAATGATCAATCTTAGATATATGGCTAGCCCTTTGCAATTATTTAAACAAATCATCAATCTTAAGAAGAGGATACCTATTCTTGATGATGACCCTATTCAGTTGCCGGTAGTCAATACACATCCTAAGGGACCCATCCTTCTTTTTCACAAACAACATCAGAGTACCGCAAGGTAATTAGCTAGGTCTAATAAATTCCTTCTTCAACAAGTTCCTCAATTGTTCCTTCAACTTCTCCAACTCCATCGGGGCCATATGATAAGGGGGAATAGAAATTGTTTGAGTATTAGGGAAGAGGTCAGTGCCAAAGTCTATTTCCCTTTCGGGAGGAACAATGGGAAGGTCATTTGGGAAGACATCACGACACTCATTTACAATAGGAACCGACTCTATGGGAAGGACTTTAGACTCCACATCCCTAACCCTTACAAGATGGTAAAGCCATCCCTTAGAGATCAAATTACGGGCTTTAATGCAACAGATAAAATTTTACCCTTGACCACCATATCTTGATATTCCTACTCAAGGATGGGTTCATTTAGAAATTGTAACTTGGCACTACGGGTTCTACAATCAATAGAAGCATAGTATGCATGCAACCAACCCATCACAAGAATAATATCAAAATCAACCATGTCTAACTCAACAAGAGTACAAGGTAAGATTTTATTCAAAACGTAAATAGGACAATTTCTATATACTTTCCAAGCAACAATTGATGCACCAATAGGAGTAGACACCTCATATGACTCATGCAATAACTCGGGGTCAACATGGAACTTTTGGGAAATAAAGGGAGTAACAAAAGAATGGGTCACACTCGGATCAATCAATGCATACATATCAAAGTCAATAACAACATTGGGGACTTGGGGACTTCATCAACCCCTTGCCTCCCATGCAAAGTAGAGAACTGGTTGTGCCTTGGGGCACCATTTTGTCGACCACCTCTCCCCAATGGGACCGCATTAGCACCTTGTGGAAGAACCTTCGTGCCCTTGTTGCAATTTCGAGGAAAATCTATAGCTTTATACCCCAACTCCCTATAACCATAACAAGCACTGGTATTCTTCAAACATGGGCCACCATGACCCTTAGCACACTTCGAGCACACATCAATAGGAGCCACACACCTAAAATCTTGGGCTCTTAGAAGATTATTTGCAACCCTCTTATCAAATGCATGAGTAGGCCTTTGTCCTTGATTGAACCAACCACTCATTTGGAACTTACCCTCAAAATGGGCCCTTTTGGCCTTATGCCCCCTTCTCTTCCTCAACTTCTCCTCTTCCATTTGATCAACGTAGGTCATCAACCGTGACAAGTTCATGTCACTAATCAACATGACAGATTGGCATTCTTTACTAACCAAGTCTGAAACACCCATCACAAATTTGTTCATCCTAGATCTTGAGTCGGTCACCAAATGAGGAGGATACTTAGAGAGTTAGGTAAACTTGAGGATATACTCCCTCACACTCATTGACCCTTGTCCAAAATTCATTAATTCCACAATCTTAGCTTCCATAACTTCAAGAGGGAAGAACCAATTAAGGAAAGTCACCTTGAATTCCTCCCAAAGCACCACATAGTTGACTCCCTTTTCCTCATTCCATTTGTTGTACCATATTTGTGCTATCCCTTTGAGTTGGTAGGCAGCAAATTTGTTTTATCCTTTGGCCTCACACCTATGATAGACAAAATTTGAAGACCTCATCAATGAACTTTTGGGGGTTTTCACTCACCTTTGACCTATGGAATTATTGGGGATTCATTCTCATGAAGTCTCTAACCCGAGAGGCCGATAAAGAAGCATAATGGGCTTAGGGCCCTTGGTTGGCTTGGTTAGCCACCACTCGTGCAAGCAAGGTCAGAGCATCCCTAAGCTCTACATTGGCCAATTGCTCCTCTGGCGTAGGCTCATCTTTCTCTCGTATTAGGCATAATATAGCATAGCAAAGAGCAATCCTTAGGGGAAAAAAGCTTACTTCGACTCTATAGCATGACTTAGAAGATGAAGAAGGGAAATATTTCATAAAACATTTCATAGCCTCCTACTCATAGTTGTGGTGCACAACACAACCATGATTAAGACTATAATCCAGGTGGTGTGTTGGACTCTGAGGAATTAACAACCTAGTGCTGTGATACCACCTTTGTCATGACCCAAGCCTAGGGCCTAGACATGACCGACAAATAGGGAACCTAATGGAACCTAAAATAAGCCTCATAGCATATTATTACACATTCGTGGTTGCAGAAGCAATAAGAATGACAATAAGAGATAAATGTAAATAAGGGGAATAGGGACTAAGGGTAAACTTCCATATCATACTCATCAAGAAACAAGAGAGTCAAGGCTCATAGAAGACACATAATATGTCTAACAACACCTCTACTACATAGATAAGAGCAGAGGCCATGACAAACAACCAGGGTCACCCTCATAGTCAATACATAAATCAAAGAAAATGTCTTAATACATAAAAAGAGATCATAAATAATATCCCCGGAATGGAGAACTCACCAAAAAGCTGGATAGAAGTCGTATTAGCCACGTGGAGAAGGAAGATGATCAAGCGGTGTGCCGGTTCCTACTTGGTGCCATCATGTAGTCATAGAGTATTCGTTAGTACGTTTAAATATACAACATATGTAGGATGCAATGCAACAAGAGGTAGACAATATAGGTGAAATGCATAATCATAAGCGAAGAATAGAATACTAGCAATATGGCATATATGAATGATGCATGAAGTAAAACCATGCTTATATAGATCATAATACAAGTGTAAGGAGTGACCATTTTAGTGCAGGCTAAGGCCTACAACCCTCTTGGATAGGTGCATGAGGTACTAACCCCTTTATGAGGTTGATAGTATAAACCCCCCATTAAGGTTGATGGAGTACTAACCCCCTATCGAGGTTGAGAAAGTACAATCCCCCATCAAGGTTGGTAGGTACCAATCCCCAACAAGGCTACCCCAGACTACCACACCCGAGCTAGGCGACCAAGGTACCAACCCCTCGACAGGTTACTCGGGGCTACAATGCCTCGAGCTAGGCTTGGTCATCCCAACACTATATAAAGATATATCATGTATATATATACACACACTCTTTTCATCATTATATAGTCATTCATCTCATAAGACATATATTGGACCTTCAATTCCTCGAGAATCCATTACTGGATATTTTATCAAACACTTAGTGGGTGTGTACATGACTTTCTCTTCCACCAACTATAGGGGTGGTTGAGAGCTTGCTCCAATGATGTGAAGTGTGTCATCAATTTCTCCAGCGAGTCAATGGCACCATCAATTTCTTTATCAGCGAGTTTATTCACTCATTGGCCGATAAGAGCAGCAAAAACCTCTCTTCTTCTTCTTCTTCTTCTTCTTCTTCTTCTTCTTCTTCTTCTTCTTTTTCTTCTTCTTTTTCTTCTTCTTCTTTCTTTCTTTAATTTATTTTGCAAGTTCTTGTGGCTTTTGCTGGTCTCCATTTTGGCGAACATCAGATCTATCAACTTTCCAATCACATTCCCCAACGTGTCTTCCAATCAGAAGTACGCTCAGTTTCTCGCTCTAATTTTCTAGTGGGCAACAGGTTCCGGCGAGATCTTCTTAGATTCAAGGTGATATCCCCCAAATTCTTCTCTAATTACTACTTTCTTGACTGCAATATTGACAACACTATTGATTCTTGATTGCTTTTTGACTGATTCTTGACTGCTTACTAATCTGGTTGTTTGAATTTATTATTGATTATTGAATATTGTGTATTTTTGTATACATATTGCTAGATATTTCTTGTTCTTACATATTTCTTAAACATTCTTACATACATGTTCTAAATCTTGTTGTAGCATAGTGGGATTACTGTTGATTATTGAATATTGTGCCTTTTACTGGTTTTGCATAGTGTGATACACCATATAGTGTGATTGCTTGTTTGTTAGCTTGCTTTGTTTTTCCTAGATGGTATCTTCCTTAGCTTGGTAGTTAAGTATTCCTTTACTTCTTAAGTTTAGTGGCATCATGATCTAATGGTAGACTAGGGTCATGTCATCATTTGGGGTTGGGATTAGGATTGGGTCGGGGGTTAGGGGTAGGGGTGGGAAGAGGGTCACGGGCTTATTGAAGTTAAGGATAGCATCGTGAGTATAGATCACTAACACTTTTATCCATAGAGCTAGTAAATATCTTAAGAGGAGACATATTAATATAACGTATGTTTAGGAGACCAGATAGGTAGGTACCAAAGCTCGGGACATGGATGGATTTAAGTTATGGTACTCGAAGGATTTTAGAGATAGAAATGGGGTAGGAATGCTAATAGATGAGGACCTTAGAGATTATGTGGTTGAGGTTAGGAAGGTTAATGATAGGATAATATTTATCAAACTCGTGGTTGGTAGGCATGTAGTGATCATTGGTAGTGCTTATGTATACCAAGTAGGCCTAGATGAGAAAGTCAATAGGCTCTTTTGGAAAGATCTGGATGAGGTTGTATGAGGCATACTGAGATAGAAAAAACCTTCATTGGGGATGACTTTGATGGGCATATCGGGGCTATCACTTGCATGCTTGAAGATGTCCATGGAGCCTTTGGTTTTGGGGAGAGAAATGGAGGTGGGACGTCTCTCTTAGATTTTGTCAAAGCCTTTGAGTTAGTTATTGCTAATTCGTTTTCCTGAAGAAGGAAGCCATTTGATTACCTTCTGTAGTACTATAGCTAAGACTCAGATAGATCACTTACTTCTCCAAAAGGAAGTATGTAAGAATTGCAAGGTTATTTCGAGTGAAAATATTTCCACTCAGCATAGACTTCTAGTTATGGATTTAGAGATCAAGCGAGAATGGAAGAAGAAGGTTATTCATGCCCAACCGAGGATTAGATAGGGAGGCCTTACTCCTACCCTTCTCACAAGATGGAAGAAAAGTTTAGAAATTTAGAGGCTTGGAGTAGTGGCAGAAATGTGAATAATATGCGGGACACTAGTGCTAGTTGCATTAGAAAGGTAGCTACTAAGGTACTAGGGGTTTCAAGAGAGACCTTTGGGGGACGTCGAGGTGATTGGTGGTGGTATGATGAAGTTTAGGGCAAAGTGAAAGATAAGACGGTTTCTTACACTAAGTGGTTGGTGTGTAGGGATGAGTATGAAAAGCAAATACTTAAGGAGATCTATAAAACATCTAAGTCAGAAGCGAAGATAGCGGTGACAAGTGCTAAGACAGCAGAGTTTGAGAACCTATATGAGGAGCTAAGTGATAAAGGTGGGGAGAAGAGATTGCATAGCCTTGCTAAGGAGAGAGAGAGAGAAAAGCTCACAACTTGGACCAAGTGAAGTGTATCAAAGATGAGAAGGGTGATGAGTCGGTGGGCATGACACTTCCGTTAGACTAACGTGGCAAGCTTATTTTTATAAACTATTAAATAAAAAAGGAGATAGAGATATTGAGCTGGGTAAGTTGGTACAGTCTGAAAGTCATCATGATTTTGGCTATTGCAAGTGCCTTAGAGTTGACGAGGTTAGAAGGGTTATTAGTAGGATGAAGAGAGGGAGGGAGATCGGACCCAATAAGATTCCGGTAGATTTTTGGAAGAGCATGGTCAAGGATGGCATAGAGTGGTTGACTAGACTGTTCAATGCTATAATGAAGACTGCCAAGATTCCTGATGAATGGAGAAGGAGTACGATGGTTCCATTGTATAAGAACAAAAGGAATATTCAAAACTGTAACAATTACAGGGGTATCAAGTTGTTAAGTCATACTATGAAGGTCTCGGAGAGAGTGGCGGAGATGAGGGTGAGAAGAGTACTGTCTATTTCAGAGAATTAGTTTGGATTAATGCCAGAGCAATCGACTATCGAAGCAATTCATCTTGTCAAGAGATTAGTGGAGATATAAGAAAAGAAACAAGGACCTTCATATGGTGTTCATTGATCTTGAGAAGGCCTATGACAAAATTCCAAGGGATATCTTATGGAGCTTTCTAGAGGTGAAAGGTGTCCCAATGGTATATATCAGAGCGATAAAGGATATGTATGATGGAGCCACAACTTGAGTAAGAACGGTGGGAGGAGACTCAGAGTACTTTCCTATTTAGATGGGACTCCATCAAGGATTTGTGTTGAGCCCTTTTCTGTTTGCCTTGGTGATGGATGAGTTGACACGATTTATCTAGGAGGAGGTTACATGGTATTTGCTATTAGCAGATGATATAGTACTGATTGATGAGACTCGAACTAAACTTAATGATAGGTTAAAGGCTTGGAGACATGCCTTAGGGTCCAAAGGATTCAAACGGAATAGGACAAAAATAGAATACTTGGAGTACAAATTTAGTGTTGCGAGGGAAGAAGCAAATATTGATGTGAGGTTTACCACTCAACCTATCCCTAAGAGGGAACACTTTAAGTATCTAGGGTCCATCATCTAGAGTAGTGGCGATATCGATGATGATGTCACACATCGTATTAGGCGTAAGAGGGAACACTTTAAGGATCTAGGGTCCATCATCTAGAGTAGTGGCGATATCGATGATGATGTCACACATCGTATTAGGGCAACATGGAATAAATGAAAGCTGGCCTCTAGAGTATTATTTGACAAGAAGATACCACCTAAACTCAAAGGTAAGTTTTACAGTATGGTGGTTAGACCATCTTTGGTGTATGGGTTGGAGTGTTGGCCAATAAAAAAGGCACATGTTCAGAAGATCCATGTTGCAGAGATGAGGATGTTGAGATGGATGTACGGTCACACCAGGAGTGATAAGATTAGGAATAAGACCATTCAGAAGAAGCTTGAGGTGGCTCCTATGGCTAATAAGATGAGGGAAGCGAGACTGCATTGGTTTGGACATGTGTAGAGAAAGAGTATTGATGCTCCTATTAGGAGGTGTGAGAGGTTGGTTTTGGGAGTTACACGGAGCGGTAGAGGTAGATCGAATAAGTATTGGGGGAGGTTATCAGACAAGATATGGCAAAATTTGATCTCAACGAGGACATAACCTTAGATAGAAATGAGTGGAGATCCCGAATTAGAGTAGCAGGATGATTTTGTTTGTAGGGTTAGGTGGAGATCCCGAATTAGAGGACATTACATACTGTCCTGTGCTTTTCATTATTAGTCGTTCTTTCTATTTTCTTTCCTTTCCTTTTGTCATATCTAGTTTTTTTTTTGCTTATGGGTTTTGAGAAGAGGGTTCCAGGAAAACACCTCTCTACTTTTATGAGACAGTGGTAAAGTCTGCATATATTCTACCCTCCCCAGATCCCACTTATGGGATTTCACTAGGTATATTGTTGTTTGTTAATACTTTGTGGGTGTGTAATGCTATTGTAAAACCATGCAATTCAAGAGTAAAATCATGCTAGAAAAATCAGTGTAAAGCCATCAATAGATACTTGGTAACACCCTCAAACAATATACGTCAAGACCCTTTATCAATTCTCATAATAGACCCTTGATTCGCGCAAAATTTTTGAGATATATGAAAATTATGATTCAAGGCACTTCTGAGGCACTTTTTCAGGCACTTTTTTAGGATCGTTTCAATCGGTGTTATTTGTGAAGAAAAAGGTTGGTTCTCTTAGAATGTGCATTGATTACCGGCAACTTAATAGAGTCACCATAAAGAACAAGTACCCTCTACCAAGGACTAATGACCATTTTGATCAACTTCAAGGGGCTAGTCACTTCTCTAAAATTGATCTTTGGTCCGGGTATCACCAGGGGAAAGTAACGGAGTGTTATATTGCCAAGATGACTTTTTGGACTAGTTATGGGCACGTTAAGTTTGTGGTTATATCCTTTAGGTTGACTAATGCACTGGCTATATTTATGGATCTCAAGAATAGGGTCTTTAAGCGCTACCTAGACATGTTCATGTTGGTCTTTATTGATAATATATTGATTTACTTAGATAGTGAGAAGGAGCATGTTAATCACTTGAAAGTGGTGTTGCAAATCTTAAAGGAGGAGAAATTGTATGCAAAATATGAAAAATGTGAGTTTTTGTTTACAGAGGTTGCTTTTCTAGAAATTTGCCTAAACTTTTGACTTCATCGAACATTAAAAGTTTCTTGGGTTTGGTAGGTTATTACCGAAGTTATGTAAATGATTTCTCTTCTATTGCTTCTCCTGTGAAAAAATTAACCCAAAAGAAGGCAAAATTTGTGTGGATCGATGAATGTGAAAAGAGTTTCTAAACCTTGAGAGATAAGCTTGTCTCTGCTTCTATCATGGCTCTACCGGAAGGGTTGGAAGAATTTGTTGTATATTGTGATGCCTCAAGAATTTGTTTGGGGTGTGTTTTGATGCAAAATGGTAAGGTGATAGCATATGCCTCTAGGCAACTTAAGGTGCATGAGAAGAATTATCCAACCCATGATCTTGAATTGGCGCCTGTGGTATTTGCTTTGAAAATTTGGCATCACTACTTGTATAGGTTTAATGTTGATGTGTTTACCGACCACAAAAGTCTCCACTATGTGTTCACAAAAAAGATATTAACTTGAGACAAAGAAGGTGGTTAGAGCTCCTTAAAGATTATGATATGAGTGTGTATTTTCACCTCGACAAAGCTAATATTGTGGCCGATGCTCTAAGTAGGGTGTCTATGGGTAGTCTAACCCATGTTGATGATGGTGGCAAAGACATGGCTAGAGAGGTTCACCGGTTGCTAGATTGGGGGTAACATTGGATAAAGTTGATAATAGTGGTGTAGTTGTTGTTGATGGTTCTAAGTCTTCTTTAGTTAAGGAGGTAAAGGCAAAACAGGTTCTTGCCTCCGTATTGTTAGAGTTGAAGGCATTGGTGAAAGATGGTAAAGTGGAGGTTTTCTCCTAAGGGGGATATATTGCCCTTAGGTACCAAGGTAGATTATGTGTACCAAATGTGGATGATTTGAAAGAATTTATCTTGAAGGAGGCCCATAATTCATCCTATTCCATTCACCCCAGTTCTACAAAGATGTATAGAGATTGAGGGAGGTATATTGGTGGGTAGTATGGAGAGGGACATTACTAAGTTCATATCCAGATGTCACAAGTGCCAACACGTCAAAGCCGAACATCAAAGGCAGGTGGGCCTAGCCCAAGACATAGATATCCCTACTTGAAAGTGGGAAGAAATCAACATGGATTTTGTGCTTAGGTTGCCTAAGACTAGGAAACATTTTGACTCTATTTGGGTTATTGTGGATAGAATGACAAAGTCGGCTGACTTCCTATTGGTCAAAACTACCTATGGTGCCGAAGATTATGCCAAGTTGTACATTCACGAGTTTGTTAGATTAAATCAGGTGCCCTTGTCTATTATTTCAGATTGTGGTGCTCAATTCACTTGTCACTTTTGGAGGTCCTTCCAAAGAGGTCTTGGTACCAATGTTAAGCTTAGCACAACCTCCCACCCTTAAATGGATGGTCAAGCTGAGAGGACCATCCAAACTCTTTTGGATATGCTTAGAGCTTGTGTTGGAGTTTAAGGGAAGTTGGGATGAGCATCTTTCACTCATTGAGTTTGCTCACAACAATAGCTACTACTCAAGCATTAGTATGGCTCCTTTTGAAGCTTTTTATGATAGGGGTTATAGATCCACGGTTGGGTGGTTTGAAGTGGGGGAGATGGCCTTCCTAGTCCTGATTTGGTCATGGATGCCATGGAGAAGGTGAGATTGATAAGGGAGAGATTGAGAACAGTCCAAAGTAGACAAAAGTACTACTCTGATGTAAGGGGAAGAGATCTGGAGTTTAAGATTGGTGATTCAGTTTATTTGAAAGTATCACTTATGAAGGGTGTGGTTAGATTTTTGCAAAAAGGGGAAATTGAGCCCAAGGTTAGTGGGTCCTTATAGAGTTTTGAGAAGAGTGGGTAAGGTTGCATATGAGTTGGAGTTGCCTATGGAAATGAATATGATTCATCTTATCTTCCATGTCCATGTTGAGAAAGTGTGTGGGTGACCCAAGTGCTATGGTGCCCTTGGATGTTGTGGGTGTTGCAGAAGATATTTGACTTGTGAGGAAGTCCTGGTGGAAATTTTGGATAGAGAAGTAAAGAGGTTGAGAAACAAAGATGTAGCTTCCATTAAGGTCCTTCGGAGGAATTAACAAGTTGAAAGTGCCACATGGGAAGCGGAGGCCAAAAGTGATTCTCATATCTTTTCTATTCTACTCATGCCAAAGGTACTAATTCAAGTCCCCTATATGATTTCAAGTCCTAAATTTTAGCCTTCATGTTATTTTGCATGTATTTGTTTATGTTGACAAGTTTATGGTGATTTTTGAGACTCATGTTGAGATTTTTGAAAATGATGTTTAAATGTATTTGTTGCATTTGTGTTAGGCTAAAATCTTCATGATCTCTTCTCTCATGCATGTTTCTTTGACATTCGGGGACAAATGTTCCCAAGGGGTAGATAATGAAATGCCCAAAAAATGTGCTTCAAAAATGCCCATAATTGTAGTTTCCATGTATCTCGAAATCCGTACATGATATTGAAAATTCAACTTCATATTCTTGATCAAGGGGTAATATTGATTGGACAATGGGTATAACTCAGATTTTAGAGGACTCGTACCAAAAAAATAATTTTTGCTAATTTTTTGAAAAATAGTGGTTGTACGCATTTGGTCCACGACGTGGACCCATCGAGGACCAATATTAGTTTTTCCTTGTCTTCTGTTTTGGCTAAAAGGCATTGCGGTCATGGCCCCATGCCTAGTTACACCTAAAATCTCTCATACTTTGCCATTTTTTTAACTCTATATCACTCAAAAACCCTTTCTAAAACCTCTCCAACATATTATCAAAATTCCCATCAAAATCGAAGGATTTTAAGCTCATTTTGGATCTCAAGAACTCAATCCAAGCTTCAACCCTCCTTCCAAGTTTATATCAAGGAATCTCCAAATTTTGGTATATGTGATTCATCCATTGGGTCCTTTCACCCATGGAGCCCAATCTTCCGTTCTATTAAATTTTGCATGATTTCAAGTTGTTTTAGTTATGGGCATCTATTATTATGAAATGTGAGCATGAATTATGTTGTCGTTTAATCAAATATTGTTGATTATGCTAATTTTTAACAAGCATTATGTGCCCACCAAGTGTTTGATGAAATGTCCAGTCAAGAATTCTCAAGTTATTTACATGTTTTATAAGTCATGTGACTTCATGATAATTATGGGCTTTCAAGGATGTATTAAATTCATGAAATTATCTATGATTTTACAAGTATCAAGTTAAGCCCTATTTCAAGGATTTTTACCTCTTGTAAGCCATTTATGTTAAAGCAAGATTCATGTATGATTATGATCTACTTTCATATTTCAAGTTAGGCTCACTAATAGAGGTCAAGCATGTTTCAAGAGCTACTCTGGTCATGTTTCATGTTTCTTATAGGTTATACAAGTTATGATTATTTTCAAATATTCCGTGGGATTAGACTTAGCAATGATTGAGGCTTAAGATGGGGGGCTTGACTCAAAGGGTCATTACATAAAGCCTTTTATCTTTAAACTATGTGCCACCATAGGATTATGATTATTACCCTTACTATACTAGTGGATCCATCAAGTCATGTTATCATGTTTGGTTTGCCTTGGCAAGTAGACCACACCTAGCCGGGGGGTGTCATGCCCATTCCACATGCCGAGAGGGTGTCATCCCCATTCCACCATGCCGAGGGGGTGTTATGCCTTGGATTCCAAGTTGTAGCTACTTGGTCTATGCCGATTGAGATCACTTCTCACACATGTAGACTATATATACTATGCAAGTTGAATGATTTACAAGCATCATTTACTTTAAGCATTAGTCATACATGCCATATTGAGATTATACTTGTCTATTGCTTATGATTATGCATTTTGACTAGGTTGACTTATGTCTTATTGAATTGCATCCTACATACTTAGTACGTTAAAATGTACTAATGCATACTCTATGCCTACATAATATTACCATATAGGGACTGGAGCACCACTTGAACATCCTTCTTATTGCTAGTTGATATTTTGGAGATAAGCTTTGGTGAGTCCCCAAGTCCGAGGACACTATCTACCTTATTCTTGCTATTTTGAGACTTATTTATGTTGAACACTTGTTATTATGAGGGTGAGCTTGGAGAGTGTCTTGGACCCTACTCCATTCCATGTTAGAGGTGTCATTGGATATTTTGATGTACTTATTCTATGAGGTTTACTCTTTTATGCTTTAACGATTAACAAAGATTTCCCTTAGCCCCGTTTCCTTTTTAATTATATCTCTTGTTGTTATTTACTTTGCTTCTGTGACCAAAAATGTGTGATTGATATACAAAGAGTCCTGTTTGGGTCCCTTAAGGCTCCCATTCGCCATGTCACGTCTAGGTGCTAAGATTGAGTCACGACACCTACTATCATCACTTTGAGAACACATAAAATTCTAACTTTAAAGCATTGAAAGTGTTGTATTTTGGTGGTACATCAACACCCTTAACTTAAAATTTCTTGTCCTTGATGTGTTGTCAAAATGCAACACTTTGTTGCTTAAAACAAGGAATTTTGGGTGTTCTCAATGCGATTCTAAGTTATGTTATGTGTTTTTATGTTATGTTTGCAGCATTACAGGATTGGCCTTGATTTTGGTAATAAATATATAAGTTGTTGGTTTGTGATGCATTACGAGACCCTTTACAGGCCGTAGACCATTCTATGGGTCATGGAGTGGTTTCATGAACAATTCCAGTGAGGGGCTTATTTTTTAAAGTGATTCTATGAACATGCAGATGAGTCATGGAATGATTTACGAGTCATAGAAGTTGATTCGTGCCTTGAGGATCAGAGATTGGGACTTTTTGAAGATTAATCAGACGAAACCACCTTACGGGTCATAAATTACTATATGAATCAGAGATTTGAAGTCCAAAATTTTAGCAGCTTTGTATGAGACCTTGATTACAGGCCATGGAATGCATGACGACTTGTAAACCCCTTTTTTTGGGGTGCTGACTACTTATCCTATTTAGTTAGCACTTGTATTTTACTTATTATAAATAGGTTTGTTAGGTTATTTTTCCGAAGTTTTTGTCTAGTACTCAGAGAAAGTAGTAATTATAGAGAGAATATAGTGAGATTACATTCGAGAGTCTTTGACAATACTTGTATTTGAATTTCATCTTGAAGCTTGTGATTCTTATTGAAGTTAGATTTGCTTGTTCTTAATTCTATTATATAAGTGTCCAATTATGTTTTCCCAATACATAATTCTTGCATCTACACAATGCATAAGTAGCTAAATCCACAACTAGGGTTGTGGGAACCATGAAGAACAAACAATGCATAAGTAGCTAAATTCATCATTCTTGTAAAGTGTGCATGCATGTATTAATTAACTCTCTTTGTTTTGCATGTTTCTGATGGTGGTCAACATTAGAACCTGCCTAATGTTACTGACTTGACCAAGGTATTAATGAATAGGAAAAGAGATTAATTAATAGGATTTGATTGATGTGTTCTCGCCTAATCAACCAAATTAAGCTAAGGGGAGGTTGTATTGGGACTAATTGGTAAGGGTTAATAATGCACACTACAGAGATGGGCCAAGTCACATAGTGAAATTCATATCTCACCTTTGACTAAAGGGTTTGGAGAACTTAACTTACCGTACTACATGCTACACACTAGAAAAGAATTAGGTTATCAGGTGATACTAAGTTAAGGAATCATAGGGAACACAATACCCTAGTTTCTCTCTATATTGATTTATCTCTTGTAGTAGTTAGTTTATATTTACTGTGATTATTGTAAAACCCCCTCTTTTAGGGAAGTAAGTTGGTTAACCACTAGAATTGCGATCATTGGATTCTCTTGAGTCTACGTATTCCCTGTGGGTTCGATCCTAACCTTAGTTAGGTTCTATTTCTTGACAACGACCTCTTTATCCTCTAAAAGGAGGTGTAAGTTGGGTGATATCAAAATTTTGGTGCCGTTGTCTAGGAATACTGTTAGACTTAGTTAATTCATAGTGATTTGAGTGTTAATCCTTATTTCCAATATTTTGCTTTTTTGTTTGTTTTTGTTCCTTTTCATGGTGTAAGTACGTTGAGGAGAATGGCCCATGATAACTCCAACAATCTGGCCAATGAAACTGTGAATAGGAATAATAATGAAAATGCTAAAAATGAGAACCCACCTCCTCTGGGGAATATTACTCCACAGCCTCAGGATAGTAATACCAATGCTTATCAATGGAATCAAACAGGCTAAATTTTATGGCAATGGAGGTGACTGGAGCTATTATGTTACTACCACTACTAGCAGACACAGAGTTCATAGTCTCAAGTGGATTGTTTTAGATGCTGCAGAACCATGGGCTATTTGTAGGGTCACCATCGAAGGATCCTCATAGCCATCTACACAATGTTGCATTCCTCTGCAAGAGTGTGATAGGAACACAAAATCTATCTATGGATGTTGTGGGACTTCGTGTCCTCCCACTGTCTCTTATAGGCAATGCAACATTATAGCTCTTTGAGCTCCCACAGAGTTCACCAGCTGGAAAAACTTGCAGAATGCTTTTATTGAGAGGTACTTCCCTAGATTAAAGAAGGTCAAGTTGAAGGACTAGATCAACAACTTTGAGCAACTTCCTGGTGATTCGATCGGTACTACTTAGGAGCGGTTCACCAAAAGTTTGCGGAGTGTCCCAGACCATAAGATAGTTGATGATGCCTTGGTAGAGACCTTCTACCGTCCCATTAATAAGAAAAGTCAGTCTTGTGCTGACACTGTCATGGGGGTCATATTCTTGGATCAGTCATTTTTAAGGATCGCAGAGCAGATGGAAATAACAATCAAAACTAATCATGCATGGGGCCAGCAAGACAGAGCATCCACCAAAAGTTCATGCCCTGTCAGTGTTGGTCTGGAGCAAGCAAAGATCAATAAAGAAATCATGCAACAGCTTGCCCAGATTTGCATAGGTATGAAGGGGATGGTGAAGTAGAACCAAGTGCGTGTCAATGTAGTGGTTCATCAACCTCCACATGCATCCATGTATGATAGGCTTTATTATAATGAGGACACGTGTTTTATTGTTGATCAGATGACTTATTTTTTGACCAATGCCCAAGGGTCTAATTAGGATTATTGGCGCTAAGGTCAAGGAAACCAAGGTCGGAACTTCAACAGAGATGGTGCTTATATGGACAACTGCAGAGAATCTTATGATAGGAATAGGGGTACAGAGAGAGATACTAATTGGGGTCATAGAGAAGGCTTCAAAAATGGTCCTTATATGCCACCACATAACTGCAATGCAGGTGCAAGTAGTTTCAGAATTGAAGAGATATTTGATTGCTTGTTGAAGAAAGTTGCGGAACAAGATGAGACTTTGAGGGGCATGAAATCTGAGATTACTGGTATAAATCAGAAAATTTAGTCACACTATGTGGCTATCAGATAATTTGAACAATAGTTTGGTCAAGTGTCGACTCAACTTAATCAACGTTAGAGGGGTACACTGCCTAGCAACATAGTTTAGAATCCTAAAAATGAAGGGTAGTGTATAGAGGTTACTACTTGGGGTGGCAAGAGCACCATAAGTTGAAGAGGAAGATGTTCGAGAGGTGATGATTGTGACCAATGATACGGAGATAGGAGATGATCATAGAAAGGAAGGGGTGAGTGAAGCTACTGATGCGATATAGAGCACCATTCCTAGGGCTCCTCCTCCCTACCCTAAAAGATTCAAAAAGAGGTTGGAGAAAGGCAAATTTAAGCACTTTCTTTCTATACTGAAACATCTCTTCATCAACATCCCTTTCATTGAGCTATTGGAGAAGGTGCCAAGGTATGCTAAGTACATGAAAGACCTGGTTACTAAGAAGTGCACTAGGAGTCAGGAGCTCTCCCAACAGCTTCAGCATTATAGCTATTGCTAAGAGGTCCTTGGTTTAGAAATGAGAAGATCATGTTGCTTTCACCATACACTATACCATTAGAGATGTAGAGTTTGCAAGAGCACTATGTGATCTAGGTGTCATTATTAATCTGATGCCCCTTGCGATCTATAACAAGCTAGGATTCAAAGCGCCTACTCCATTTAGCATGCAATTGTTGATGGTCAATAAAATAGTGAAGAAACCTGTGGTGATACTATATGATATGCAAGTCAAAGTTGCAAAGTTTGTATTCCTCGGAAAACTTTGTGCTCCTTGATTGTGAATTCAATTTGATGTCCCAATCATCTTGGGAAGACCGCTCCTAACCACTGGGTGAGCACTAGTAGATATGGAAGCCAACCAACTCAAGTTTAGATTAAACAATCAAGAGTTTGTCTTCAAAATCTATCAGTACATGAAGCGTCCAAATAATTTGAAGAATGAAGTCTGGGCAATTGGTGAAGTCTGAGTAACTAATTTGTCCATATCGTGTTGCAATAATAAATCAGGTGCTACTTCGGAGGCAACCCAAGGTTTTTGATGTAATAATGTGGTTGTAGATTTATTTTAAATTTTTGGGACCCATATGTACAAGGCTAAGTCAGCCATTTTAGGCTGAGAAGACCATGGAAGAGTCTCTACAACTAGTTCTACGTGTCAAAAAAACCTTGATGACCCATGCACCATCTCTTAGAGATTTGTAGTGAGCAAAAATATTGTCTACTCCATTTATAAGTCAAGAGACTTTATGATGATTTTGGGCTTTCTAAAGATGTTTTTAATTCATGAAAATATTGATGATGTTGTTGGGCCGGATTAAGCCCTTTTTCCAAAGATTTTACCTCTTGTGAGCCTTTGATGTTGATGCTAATGTAAGGGTAATATTGATGATGATCCATTGTTATGTATTATGATTAGGCTGACCATTTGAGGTCAATAATGTTAAGACCTACTCATCCCATGCAACTATGGTTGTTGCAAGTTATTAAAGTATGATTATCTTATATATTCTGTAGGTTTAGACTTAGATCCAAGAGGACTAAAAGCGAGTCCCCAAGTCCCAAAACTATGTGCCACTATGGGTGAAGAGATTAGAGGTGTGTCCCCAATCCCTTAGAGGTGAGTACCCAAGATATGAGGGCTTGAGGCGAGTACCCGAATATGGGCTTGGAGCCAGTACCCGAGTCCAAGAACTATAGACAAGTACCTGGTTCACATAAGGTTTAGTGGATCCACTTAGTCATTATATGAAGTTCACCTTGGCAAGTAACTTTCCCCTTTTTCTAGTGTAAGGTTGACATTGGGGATTCCAAGTTATAGCTCACTTGGTCTTATTTTATGTCAATTGAGGATTCTTTTCACACTTATACATTATGTTCTACATAAGATAAATGATTTGCAAGGCATGACTTACTTAAGCATTGATCATATATGCCATATTGTTATTATGCTATCTATTGCTTATCATTATGCATTTTAACTATGTTGCCTTTCTCTTATTGTATTGCATCATACATACTTAGTGCATTCAAATGTACAACAGATTCTATTCCTACATGATGTTACCATGTAGGGTCCGGAGCTCTGTTTGACGATTCTCCTCCAGGTGGCTACTTTGACATCTTGAAGATAAGCTTGGTGAGTCCTCAAGTTCGACACTATCAAATTTCTCTTATTACTTCTAAAGTTTCTTTGTGTTGATATTTGATATTATATGGGTGAGCTCAAAAAATGTCGTGGCCCTTGTTCCTATCTAAGTTTAGAGGTGTTGTTAGAATATTATAATGTATCTTTGCTATAAGTTTGACTCCTTATGATTTATGATATCAAAGAATTCCCTTAGCCTCGTTTATCCCTATTTTACTCTATTATTTTTTACAATTGTTTCTGCGACCAAGGATGTGTAATGATATGCTAAGAGGCTTGTTTAGGATCCCTTCTGGTTCCCCATTCATCGTGTCACATCTTAGCCCTAGGTTTGAGTCATGATAAACTTGTCATCTGAGCACTAGTAAATTAATTATTCTCGACATCTAACATACCACATTGATTAGAGTCTTATTCATTGTTATGAAGCGTGCCACAACTATGAATAGGGGCTATTGGGTGTTTTAGGAAATATTTCACTTCTTCATGGTCTATTTTGTGCTTTAGAAGTGACATAGGGCTTTTCCCTCTAACAAATGTTCTTTGCTCTTCTAATTAACCATGCTGCTTGAAAGAGGAAGGGAAAGGAAGTCGAGTTGAAGGTTTTGATTTTCATCAATCCAGGTTCCACTATTCCTTTCATTATTCCTTTTGTTTGGTAGTTGGCTTCTTATGTGTCCTGAGTTGTTATGTGATCCTTTGGTGTGTACCCCTTGGTTGAGTCTATTGTTGCTAGAAAGTTCATAGGCATTGTTCCATGATTGTATTGCATTAGCTTTTGCCTTATGACTTATTGGATTTGATGTGGTGGATTTTGATGTTATACTTTGAATGGATTAGTTGCATGCATGTTGTGTCTCCAATGATTGTAGGGACCATAGAGTTTGGTTCCAATTCACTAATAGACCCGTCCTTTAATGAGGGCTTGTAAGGTGGTTGTGAAGGGGTAAATTCATCTCTTGTCTTAAGGTAGAATTGATCCCTAAGGGTTGCATTTATCATCTTGTAAGAATTAGGGGTGCTAAACTTAAGTAATTTTATTGAGTTGTTCCGGTGATCAATGAGTTATTGAATGTCCTTTTCGATATTTTGAATTTGGGGTGGTGTCTTTTGGTTGGGCTTATGCACTGGACATGTCTCTAGGTCTCATGAATAGGGTCTTTAATCCCTACCTTATTATTCTTGTGGTGGTATTGGATGATGATGTGTTGGTTTGTTTCTGGAAGTGAGGAGGAGCTTGTGAATCGTTTGAGGGTGATGTTATGAATGTTGATGCTTATGAGGTTTGATGAAGTTGAGGATGGTGGTGTAGTGGCTTTGATGGTTCCAAACCTTCTTGGGTTGAAGGAGGGTCTAGCTTAGGCAAAGCCTTGAGTCTGCCTTAATAGAGTTGGAGGTTTTCTCCCAAGGGGGAGATGGTGGTTTATGGTACCAATGTGGACTATATGTGCATAAGGTTGACAATTGGGTTAAGGTTTGTAGGTTCTTATAAGGTAGGGGAAGAAATTGATAAGGTTGCATTTGGATTGGAGTGGCCTATGGGTATGAGTATGGTTCATTCAGTTCTTCATGCTTCTAGATTAAGGAGATTTATTGGTGACTCTAGTGCTATAGAAATCCTTGAGGTTGTGGGTGTTGTGGAGGATAAGTTGAGTTATGAAGGGTCTTGGTGGACGTATTGGATGGAAAGGTGGAAAAGTTGATTAATAAGGATGCAGTGTTTGTCAAGGCCCTTTAGGAGAATCGTGGAGTCGAAGATGTCTCTCGGGAAGCAGAGTGGGCATGGAGCAGCAATACCCGTATCTCTTTCATTCTATTCCAGCTTATGATAACACATAAAGTCCTTTTTATGATTCTAAGTCTTATGTTTCAACCCCTATGTCATTTGCATGCATTCATGTTTTTGTTGACAAGTTCTTAATGATTTTAACACTTGTGTTGAGATGTTGAAAATGGTGTTTAAGTGAATTGTTGCATTCTTGTTGGGGATAATTTGTGCATAATTACTCATCTTATGTACGTTTTTTTGACATTCGGGGAAGAATATTCCCACGAAGGAGATATTGAAACGCTCCACGTTTGCTTTAAGGATGCCCTATAATCAAAGTTTCCTTATATTTCAAATTGGGGATATTTAAACACCCCTTCTCGTAGCTTAGAAAGACCCTATAGTGCATTTTTTTCAATATCTCAAAATCCTCACAGAATACATAAATTCAACTTGATATTGTTGTTTAGAGGAAAAACTTGGGTGGGGAAACAAGTGTCTACAAGGTATACTTTATCCGTGCAAAGAAAATAATTTTTGGCAAAACTTCGCAAAAATAGTAGTTGTCCACGACCAGTCTGGGATGCAGAGAACTGTTCAAAAAATTCCAAAATTGCTCGTTTTTACTCCCGAGCAATTAGGTAATAACCCAATACCTATATACGCAAAACTCCCTCATTGTTAAGTAATTTTGAGCCCTAAAAGCTAACAAGAAAACCTCTCAACTTCCTCTCTAATCTTCATCAAATTGTCTATCCATTATCAAAGGTTTCAAGAAGTCTTATTGGAATTCAAGGAAACCAAGTGAAGCCCTAAGTCCTCCTCAAGATTCATGTGTCCCAATCACTTTTCGGATCTAAGGATTTCATTCAAGCTTCAAGTCTCCATTCAAATCCTCATCAAGGAAATCTCGAAAGTCAAGGTATGTGGGTTTCAACTATTGAGTCCTTTCACTCATGGTGCCTAATCCTCCTTTTCACATAAGTTGTATGTTTCTAAGTTGATTTACTCATGGGTATTACTAAGAATTCTCCTATGAAATATGTTGGGTTTTCATAAAAGTGTGACTGTTTGAGCATGTTTTAAGCTATGAATCTTTGATCTACTTGAGAAAATTTATCATGACCCAAGCCTAGGGCCTAGACGTGATCGGTGTAAGGGGAAACCAAAGGATTCACAAACAAGCCTCATAGCATATCATTACACATCCTTAGCCGCGAAAGCAAGATAATTCATCATATGAAACATAAACAAGGGGAAATTAGGACTATGGGAGAGAGACTTATATTTAAATAGCTTGAATATCATAAGTGAGTCAAAGCTCAAGCATAATACATATCTTTTCCAGCAACACCTCTAACATAGAACTTGGTGGGGCCAAAAAAGCAACTTCGCTCACACTAGTAGTCAAAGTATACCAAAAAGGAAAGATAGTCTTTATTACATAGCATAAGAACATAGATATTGCCCTCGGACATAAGGACTCACCAACTAGCTTGAATGGATTCCACTAGCCACGTGGAGGAGGATGATGACCAAATAGAGCATCGGTTCCTATATGGTAACATTATATAGGAATATAGTATGCACTAGTACATTTGAATGTACTAGGTATGCAGGATGCAATGCAACAAGAGATAGGCAACATAAACGAAATGCATAAACATAGACAATGGATAGCATAGTAACGATATGACAAATATGAGTGATGCTTGAAGTAAAATCATGCTTATATAAATCATAAAATTTAAGTAGAAAGAGACCATCCTTTGGCTAATGGGTTTACCACCTCCCATCCTATGTGATTGAGGTATCAACCCCTCAATTTTGTTATCAACATACAACACCCACCTCTAAGCTGATTTAGGTATCAACCCCACAATTTTATTAATGAGGTATCAACCCCTCAATTTGGTTAATGAGGTATTAACTCCTCAATTTGGTTAATGTGGTAACAACCCCTCAATTTGGTTAATGAGATATCAATACCTCAATTTGATTAATGAGGTATCAATACCTCAATTCGGATAATGAACATCATCCTTTTATCATAGTGGTCAAGGTGTGGTACCCCCTCATCAAGACATGGTCATCTTAGAATAATATAGATAATTCTCATAAATATAGCTCATATAAATATTCATTTCATCATCACAAGTCATTCAGCTCATAAGACATGCATTGGACCTTCAATTCTTCAAGAAACCATATCCGGACATTTTATCAAACACTTGGAGGGTGTGTAATAGGGGTACACAGCAATGCAATTTATAGATGAAATCATGCAAGAAAATCCATTATAAAATTATCAATCAACACCTTGCAATACCCTCAAGCAATGTACATCAAAACCCCTCATCAAATCTTGCAATATATCCAAGATTTATAACTCAAAATATAGCAAAGCAGTCACAACTTTGCATAGCTTTAACATAGTTCATAAACATGCTCATACTAGTAAACTCATTTCTAAAATCAACTTTAAACCATGCAAATTGAGTAAAAAGGAGGTTAGAGCACAATGGATGGAAGGACCCAATGGCTAAAACCCACATACCTTGACTTTGGATTTTTTTTGACGAAGATTTGAAATGAAGACTTTAAGCTTGAAGGAAATCCTTTGATTCGGAAAGAGATTGGGACACTTGAATCTCGAGGAGGACTTGGGGCTTTACTTGGTTTCCTTGAATTCCAAAAAGTCTTCTTGAAAACCTAGAGAATGAATGGATGAAGATTAGAGAGGATTTTGAGAGGTTTTTGGTTGGTTTTTAGGGCTTAAACCCAATTTTTCCCTTTGAACATGAATATGAATTCGGATTTGTTTTCTTCTACACAGATGTTGAGATATTGAAAAAAATACATCATAGGGTCTTTTTGAGATACGTAGAGGAGCGTTTAAATATCTCCAATTTGAGATATAAGGGAATTACGATGGTGGGGGCATTCTAAGGGAAGTGTGGGGCATTTTAGATTTGTGAAAGATTTTGTAACACCCCACACATGCACTATAAGTATTCGTACTATACACATGAAACATTACTTGGACTTTCAAATTAGTGCTAATTTTAAATGTGTTTGCATCTCGCATTAAAGGGTGTTATTT
>DF364259.1:19983-40151 GCA_000787875.1 Solanum virginianum | reverse complement strand
CTACTTTGAAGTGGGAAGATATCAACATGGATTTTGTGGTTGGGTTGCCTACCAAGGTGCTAATGTAGGTCCAAGGGAAAAGGAAGGCCAACAAGGGGGTATTCCAAGGCAAAATAGATAATATGCTCTTCAAGGAAGGCAAGGGGTGGATGAGGTGCCCGATGTCATCACTAATATGTTAAAGGTTTTTGATTTTGATGTCTGTGCATTGATAGATTTGGGTACCACTATTTCTTTCATTACTCCTTTTGTTGCCAAAAAACTTCATGTGAGTCCTGAATTATTTTGTGAACCATATGACATATCTACCCCCATTGGTGAGTCCATTGTTGCTAAAAGAGTCTATAGAAATTGTCTTATGTTCATATTGTGTAACGTCTTACCTTGTGATTATATTGAATTAGATATAGTGGATTTTGATAACATTCTGGGAATTGAAGGAGTTGAAGGATTAATTTGCCTTACCGTATAGCCCCGATACTTAATCCATATCCAATTTGACTCAATACTTAATCCATATCCATTTTCCCTTACCATATAGCCCCGATAGAATTGAAGGAGTTGAAGGATTAATTGAGGAATTTGTTGGAAAAGGGTTTCATAAGGCCTAGTAAGTCATCTTGGGGTGCACCGCTATTATTTGTGAAGAAAAAAGATGGTTCTCTTAGAATATGCATTGACTATCAGCAACTTAATAGGGTTACCATAAAGACCAAGTACCCTCTACAAAGGATTGATGACCTTTTTGATCAACTACAAGGGGCTAGTCACTTTTCTAGGATTGATCTTCTGTCTGGATACCACCAAGTGAAGGTAAGGGAGTGTGGTATTCCCAAGACGGCTTTTCTAACTAGGTATAGGCACTTTGAGTTTGTGGTTATGTCCTTTGGGTTGATTAATGCACTGGGTATATTTATAGATCTCATGAATAGAGTGTTTAAAACCTACCTTAACATGTTTGTGGTGGTCTTTATTGATGATATATTGATTTATTCCCAGAGTGAGGTAGAACATGTAAATCACTTGAGGGTGGTGTTGCAAATCTTGAGAGAGGAGAGGTTGTTTTAAGAAGCAATGGATTTAATGGATGAATGTGTGTCAGCCTTTGATTGTCATATTCCCCTATGACAAAGGTCGACCCTAAAGAAGACAAAATTCATGTAGACCCATGAATGTGAAAGGAATTTTCAAACATTGAAAGATAAGCTTGTCTCCACTCCTATCTTGGCTCTACCGGAAGGGTTGGAAAGGTTTGTATTGTGATGCCTCAAGGATTGGTTTAGGGTGTGTTTTGATGAAAATGGCAATGTGATAGTGTATGGATCTAGACAACTTAAGGTATATGAGAAGAATTATCCCACCCATGATCTTAAAATGGTGGTTGTGGTGTTTGCTTTCAAGATTTAGCACCATTACTTGTATGGTGTTCATGTTGATCTGTTTACCGACCACAAGATTCTCCAATATGTGTTCACCTTAAAAGATCTTAACTTGATAAAAAAATAATGGTTAAAGCTCCTTAAAGATTATGATATGAGTGTGCATTATGACCTGGCAAAGCTAATATTGTGATTGATGCTCTAAGTACAATGTCCATGGGTAGTCTAACTCATATTAATAATGGTGGCATAGAGTTGGCTAGAGAAGTTCACTGGTTGGCTAGAGTGGATTTTAGGTTGGATGAAGTTGAAAATGGTGGAGTAGTGGTTGTTGATGGTTCAAAATCTTCTTTGGTTAAGGAAGTAATGTCAAAATAAGATCTTAACCCCGCCTTGCTAGAGTTGAAGACCCTGGCGAAGGATGAAAAAGTGGGTTTTTTCATCCTTCACCAAGGTCTTCAACTCTAGCAATGCGGGGTTAAGATCTTATTTTGACATTACTTCCTCAACCAAAGAAGATTTTGAACCATCAATAAATGTATGCCTAATTTTGATTGCTTAAGGGAGTTGATCTTGAAGGAGGACTATAATATATCATATTCTATTCACCCCTATTCTACAAAGATGCATAGAGACTTGAGGGAAGTGTATTAGTGGGTGGTGCGAAGGGAGATATTGCCAAGTTCATATCCAGATGTCATAATTGTCAACAAGTGAAAGCCGAACATCAAAGGCTGGGTGGCCTAGCCCAAGACATAGAAATTTCTACTTTGAAGTGGGAAGATATCAACATGGATTTTGTGGTTGGGTTGCCTAAGACTAGGAAACATTTTCACTCTCTTTGGGTTGTTGTGGATAGAATGACAAGTACAACTCATTTTCTACCGGTTAAAACCATTTGTAGTGCTAAAGATTATGCCAAGTTGCATATACATGAGTTGGTTAGAGTGCCCAAGGTGCCCTTGTCTATCATGAGTTGGTTAGAGTGCCAGGGGTGCCCTTTTCAATATCACCCATGAATTTTGAGATATATAAAAATTACTATTATGGACATTTTCGAAGCACATTTTTGGGGCATTTCAATAGGTGTGAACTTTTGTGGTATGTAGTTGAGAGGATAGGAGTGCTTGCCTTATTGATTCCTTTACTTTAGGTTAGTTTAAATTTGCTAATTATCATATTATTTGGTGCTCACCTCTTGCTACATTTTGTCGGTTATGAGCTCGATCCCATTTGATAGATCTTCCCAATTATAGGATTAAGCTTTTGGACCCCTTGAGAGGTATGTCTCTTTGGCGGGCCTTCAAGGTTTCTATTTTATTTTATGTTCTATTAGAGGACTAGACATTGAGACTTATATTATCATTTGAGTTTCTTAGTATTAGAGGCTTATACATGCGACACCAATTCTGGGATAGTTATAGTCTTTATTTCCTATGCTTACCTATCTTATTAGAATGTTTTATCTTTCATGTTATTATTATATTAGAAAGCTCAAGTATAGGCTGACTCGCCTTGGTACAGTAATTGAATGCCATCACACCAAAATTTTTTGTCATGATAATTTGGTATCAGAGCTCCAAGTTTATGGGTTTCATATGTGTACAAGCTCAGTGGAGTAGAAACTCAAGAATCGGTGTGGAGATATCTGTTAGTTATCCTTGAGAGGATACGGAGATTGTTAGAAAATTCCCTCTTTTGCTTTCAATTCTTATTGTGAATGGTTGTTATTGGGTTTCTGAATATTGTGTGATCGTATTCCTGTGCCTGTGCATATATCTAACTTAGTAGGTGATCTTTAGTGGTAGGAAATCATTCTTGGTGTTTAGTGTGGGAATATGAGATGTCATTATGTGGCTTGGAATTTAATTCAACTCTAAGAAAGAAGCAATGGATTTAATGGATGAATGTGTGTCAGCCTTTGATTGTCATATAATTCTCTTTGAGATTTAGGTTATCATAGAGGTTTGATGAGGTATATTAAAGGTAGGTACTGTAAGGTGAAACAAATTAGAGGATTTTATTAGAACTACATTATTTCTAGTTAGCCATACAACATCAAGGGTGGTACTTTCCTAGTCTATTAGACGTTTGGGGCAATCTGTAAACATGGCATAATGTATTTAAGGGAAAGACTTGTTATCAGCGCAATAATCATGGGATTACAGTTTTTAAGTTTGTCTAATAAGGACTTAGTATGGGCACTGGATAACATTATGTTCATTGAAATATAACTTCTATAAGTTTTCTTGGAGTGGGTATATAGTACAAATGATTATAATATGACTGTTATAGCAGTATCTATTCCCATTTGGCTAGGATTATTAACTGTGTTGCTTTTATACCTATCTAGTCTATGGAATAAGGTATATTGCTTGATGAGAGATGAAAGCAATTTGATTATTTACGACATCTATTCAATGAGACAAAAATGTGGACTATTCGAGCACGAACTTCTCAGAGCGTATGATGCATTCTAGTGGTGAATCTAGTGGGTCTTTTGATATGGTACTAATAATATACATGGATGGAGGTATTGATCTTCAAGCATGAATACTATTTGTATGGAGTTATCAATTATTGCACTTACTCAGGTGGCAGAGTTTGAAATTACCATCACATTTCGGGAGAACCAATTGGATGTTACTATAAATGCTTGAGTTTGGATCGATCATAAGGAAAGTCATAGTGGTGAATCTTTGAATATGTATTAATATATGTAATTGTATATTTGATCATAGAGTTCTATATGGGGACTGGTGACTTCATTATAATCAAAAGGATCATGTTTATGTTGAGATAGCAAGCATATGAACTAATGAGGATTCGATAAGTTCACTTATATAATTGAAATTAGGAAGGTTAGAAGGAAAGCGTATATGGATAGTTGGTTAAGTCAAATTTGATTGGTATGACTTGGGATTGGGTTACCATATCAACTATAAGATCATTTTTGTAGTTTGGCATAATCTTGTTTACCTTGTTCGCATATGGTGATATGGTTACGCTTGCATCAGTGGGGTTTAAGAGACTGTTAGGTAAGGTATAAGAGAGAAGTCTATAAGTTGGCTCAAGTGTGAGAATGGGTTTTTTCATGACTTTTGATTCAGTGACTAGTATGACTTGGGTTGCTAATGATGTCCATGATAAGATATATGTAAAAGCGATTAATGATGAACTAGGGTATGCAATTTTTAGAGATCTTCGAGGTATGCATTGATCTTGATTGAGAAAGGAATCAGTTTTATAGTGTCAATGGGATCCAGGATTTCATGGTAAGTTTGCATTAGTAATAGTTGATTTTGTCAAGGTATAGATTAGTCAGGAAGTGAGATGATTGGTTACATGGTTATTGAGCATTTTGAAGGGGTTTAAGCGTGGCTTCGATTATAAACTCTGCTACTTTTGATAGCGAAAGAACTTAATGAGGTTGCATTTGAGTAGTTATGAGAAGAAAAAAGTAATCTGTTGTGGAGGTTTTCTAAGAAATAGTGATACTAAATGGGTTAGGGGTGAGTACATCAGCCTTGGGCATCAAAGAGTTTGAGCATTTAGAATTGGGCCATGAGTATGGGTTAAGTATTCAAACATCCTTGAAGCATTGGCGATAGATACAAGTTAAGAAAAGTGAAAGAGATTAGACATCATGTATAGATTCGTGGTTCAGAGTTGTAAATTTCAAGGTTTTTCGCTTGTGATATCGTGGGCTAAATGTGAGGTGGGATAGCTCACCACTGGGTTATGAAATATTATCAACTATTTTTTAGAAGTTTGGTTTAGGTTGGATAACAATAATGATATGTGAGAAATTATGCGTTTCATATTAGGTTGGATTGTTCGATCATGATAGGTGACTCATGGAAGCTATACAGAAAGGACATACAATTTGTCGTGTGTCATGGATGATATTGGATTAGATATGGCCGCTACTTTGTTGATGGAAGTTAATGTAGACTATCCTGAAAGGTTATGTAGATACTTAGTGGTAACTAAAGATTATATGCTTATGGTATACAAAATTCATGGGGTAATAAAGAATTTCTTAAGGTTTGCAATAGGGAATGAGTGTTTGAGTGGATATTGAGGTACTTTCCCCTTGAAGGGTTATATGTGGTTGAGTTTGATTTCTAATTGAATAATTATAGCTCGTGGAAAAGGCACCATACCTGATTTATCTACTATTTAAGCATCCGAGCAGTATTAATTGAGAGTTTAGAAGCTATCTGTTAGTTATCCTTGAGAGGATACGGAGATTGTTAGAAAATTCCCTAGCAGTATTAATTGAGAGTTTAGAAGCTTGGAAGTATCATTCACTAGTTGTCTTTTATGTTCGTTACCTTCCATTAGGGTAGATTTAATTGGATTCTCTCTTATGAATATATATTGTCGTAGTATTGGTATATGTAGCTTAAGTTCAGGGAGAACTATGTAAAGAGGACAGAAATGGATTGGTTTTGTGGTTGTTTGTATATTGCAATAGGCTATGATTAGTTCAGATTCACTCTTGGCCTTCACCGAAAATAGATCTGCAGTGCCTTGTGGCCTTGTAGGTGGAAGTTTGTGCCACAACCCAAGCCTAGGTCATAGGCACGGCGAATGGGAACCTAAAGGGACCCCAAACAAGCTTGTTAGCATATCATTCGCACATCCTCGGTCATGGAAGCAAAATAAACAACAACAAGGGATATAAGTAAGGAAACGGGACTAAGGGAAGTCTTGATTTTTATAATGCATAAAAGAGTCAAAGCTCAAAGCATAATACATCAATTGTTCCAACAATACCTCTAACATAGATTGGAGTAGGGGCCAAGACAATTTCCAGGCTTATCCACAGAGTATCAAGTGTTCAACATAAAGAGACATCAAATAGTAAGAGTAGCATAGCTAGTATCCCCGGACTTGAGGATCCACCAAAGCTTATCTTCCAAAGCATCGACCTTGCCACATGGAGGATGATCGAGAGGTGCTTCGGTTCCTACATGGTAACATGATGTAGGCATATAGTATGCATTAGTACGTTTGAATGTACTAAGTATGTAGGATGTCATGCAACAAGATATAAGGCAACATAGTCAAAATGCATAGTTATAAATAATGGATAATTACAATATCAATATGGCATGCATGATCAATGCTTCAAGTAAAACATGCTTGTAAATCATTTAACTTGCAAATATAGATTACATATGTGGGAAGAGACCATAATCATCGACCAAGCAACTACTACTTGGAATCCATGGCATGTCACCCACTTGGTGAGGTGGTCGAGGTATCTACCCCTCAATATGGTAGTACGGGCATGTCACCCCCCGACAAGATGGTCAAGGTATCTACCCCTTAACATGGTAGTACGGGCATGTCACCCCCCCACATGACCCCTCAATATGGTAGTACGGGCATGGCACCCCCCGACAAGATGGTCAAGGTATCTACCCCTTAACATGGTAGTACGGGCATGTCACCCCCCCACATGGTAGTTCTTTTGTGTCAATTTAGTCATAGGAGAAGCAATAGAAGAGAAGCTATTTACAAACCTCCAGTATTGACCCACCAAAGCTAAGAAACTTCTAATGTCCGATGGAGTCAAAGGTCTAGGCCAATTTCTAATCACCTCTGTCTTCTTCGGATCCACCTTAATGCCATCTCCTGACACTACATGCCCTAGAAAGCATCCTCTTTCAACCAAAACACATATTTTTCACATTTTGCTTACAACCTCTCCTCCCTGAAGATTTGCAATACCACCCTTAAGTGATCCACATACTCCTCCTCACTATGGGAATAGATTAAAATATCATCAACAAAAACCACCACAAATAAGTCAAGGTAGGGTTTGAAGACCCTATTCATAAGATCCATAAATATAGCTGGTGAATAAGTTAACCCAAAGGACATAACCACAAACTCAAAGTGTCCATACCTAGTCCAAAAAGTTGTCTTGGGAATGTCACATTCCCTCACTTTCACTTGGTGATACCCGAACCGAAGATAAATCTTATAAAACTGACTAGCCCCTTGAAGTTGATCAAGAAGGTCATCAATCCTTAGTTTAGGATACTTGTTCTTTATGGCGACTCTATTAAGTTGCCAATAATCAATGCACATTCTAAGAGAACCATCTGTTTTCTTCACTAACAACATTCAGTGTACCCCAAGATGACTTACTAAGCCTTATGAAACCCTTCTCCAACAAATCCCTCAATTGCTCCTTTAACTCCTTCAACTTCGTCGGAGCCATACAGTAAGGGGGAAAAGAAATGGATTGAGTGTCGGGAAGAAGGTCTATACCAAAGTCTATTTCCCTTTTGGGAGAAACACCATGAAGCTCAATAGGAAAGATATCAAGAAACTCATTAACCATTGGAACCGACTCTATAGGAAGGACTTTGGACTCAATATCCCTAACCCTCACAAGATGATAGAGACACCTTTAGAAATCAACTTTTTGGCTTTAAGACAAGAAATGAATCTACCCTTAACCACCACATCATGACTCTCCCACTCAAGGATGGGCTCATTAGGGAATTGGAATTTAACCCTACAGAAGCATATATGCATGCAACCAATCCATCCAAGAATGACATCAAAATCCACCATATCTAATTCAACAAATTCACAAGGCAATATTTTATGTAAAATGAACATAGGATAATTTTTATAGAATCATTTAGCAGCAACGGACTCATCAACGGGGCTAAACACTTCATAAGGCTCACAAAATAATTCGGGACTAACATGAAGCTTTTTGGCAATAAAAGGAGTAATAAAAGAAAGAGTAGCATCCGGGTCTATCTATGCATACAAGTCAAAATTAAAAACCTTTAAAATACCGGTGATAATATCGGGCACCTCATCTACTCCTTGTCTCCTTTTTAAAGTATAGAATCTATTTTGCCTTGGAGCACCCCTCTTATTGGCTTTCTCTCCCCTTTTGACTCGCATTTGCACCTTGGCCTTATGGACGACTATCTCTACCTTTGTTTGTAGAACAAGGACAAGTAATCACCTTATGACCCACTTCACCATAACCATAGCAAGCATTGGAGTCCTTCAAACATGGGCCATTATCGCTTCTATCACATCTTTGGCACATTAGGCACCACACCGCCACAACCTTGGAACCTTGGGTTGTCATTAGCAAACCTTCTATTAGAAGCATTGGGAGACCCTTTTTCTTGAAACTTGTGGCCTTGAGGAAACTAGCCACCCTTGGAATTTTGAAATTCACCTTCAAAACGAGACTTCTTAGACTCACCACTTCTTCTTTTTCTAAGCTTTTCACCCTCTAGTTGTTTGACATATGACATGAGGCGAGACAAATCCATATCAACTATTAGCATGGTAGTACGACACTCTTCATTAACCAAGTCGGATACACTCGACACAAATTTATTTATCCTTGACCTCGGCTCGACAACTAATTGTGGGGCATACTTAAAGAGTTGGTTGAACTTAAGGGCATACTCCCTCACACTCATAAACCCTTACTTTAGATTCATAAATTCCATCATATTTGCCTCCCTTAGCTCCATAGAAAAGAACTGGTTGAGAAATGCTGCTTTGAACTCTTCCCAAAGGATAGCATCACCATTCCCCTTCTCCATCTTACATTGAGTGAACCATATTTGAGCCACCCCTTTGAGTTGTTAGGCTGCCAACTCCACTTTGTCCTCCAAGTTAACCCCCATTATGGACAAAACCTTATATATCTCATCAATAAATTTTTGAGGATCCTCATCCATCTTAGATCCATGGAACTCTAGTGGATTCATCCTAGTAAAATTCCTTACCCTTGAGGTTAGAGTAAGAGCATGAGGACCTTGGGCCACTTGGTTGATATGGTTCGTCATAGCATGATCTAACATGGTGATATCATCTCGGAACTCATCATGGGACACTCCCCCATATTGAGGAGTTTCAGAAATGGGAGGGATCGGTTCCTTCTAGGGTGGGCGGGCTCTCCTTAGTCTTCCTCTTGGAATAGATATGATCTAGCATATCAAAGAACATTTGTTAGAGGAAAAGCCTTACCTTAACTTCAATAGCACCACATAGATCACGAAGACGGGGAACATTTCCTAAAATGCCTCATAGCCTCTTACTCATAGTTATGTGCACTTCACAACCATGAACAAAACTCTAATTGATGCGGTGTGTTGGATTCTGAGGACCACTAATAGCCTTGTCTTATGATACTAAGTTTGTCATGGCCCAAGCCTAGAGCCTAGATGTGACATGACGAATGGGAACCCGAAGGGACCCCAAACAAGCCTCTTAGCATTTCACTCACATATACTTGGTACGAAAGTAAAACAAATAATGACAAGAGATATAAGAAAAGAAGATGGGACTAAGGGAAGCCTTGATATTTATAAAGCATAAAAGAGTCAATGTTTAAAGTATATTACATCAATTGTTTCAACAACACCTCTAACATAAATTGGAGCAGGGGCCAAGACACTTTCCTGGCTCACCCTCATAGTATAAAGTGTTCAACATAAGGAGACATCAAATAGTAAGAGTAGCATAGCTTATGTCCCCAGACTTGTGGACTCACCAAATCTTATCTTCTAAGGCACTGAACTAGCCACGTCGGGGATGATCAAGAGGTGCTCAAGTTTCTACTTGGTAACATCATGTAGGCATAGAGTATGGATTAGTACCTTTAAATGTACTAAGTATGTAAGATGCAATGCAACAAGATATAAGGTAACATAGTCAAAATGCATAGTCATAAGTAACATACAAGTATAATATCAATATGGCATGCATGATAAATGCTCGAAGTAAAACATGCTTATAAATTATATAACTTGCAAATATAGATTATATATGTAAGCGGAGACCATAATCATAGACCAAACAACTACTACTTAGAATCCATGGCATGTCATTGCCTCGGTGAGGTGGTCAAGGTATCTACTCCTCAACATGGTAGTATGGCTATGTCAACCCCCAACAAGGTAGTCAAGGTATCTACCCCTCAACATGGTAGTACAGGCATGTCACCCCTTGATAAGGTGGTCAAGGTATCTAACCCTCAACATAGTAGTACGAACATATCACTCTCCGATAAGGTGGTCAAGGTATCTACCCCTCAACATAGTAGTACAGGCATGTCACCCCCCGACAAGGTATGGTCAACTCGAAACATTATAAATACTTTTCATGAATTCAACATATACATACAATCCTTTAATCATCATAAAGTTACTTGACTTATAAACCACATAATAGACCATCAACAACTTGGGAATCCTTGTCAAGGCAATTTATCAAACACTTGGTGGGTGTATAACGCTAGTTCAAAATTATGCAATTCAAGAGTGAAATAATATGAGAAAACTCAATGTCTATCCACCCACCAACATATAGCAAAACCCTCATGTAAGATACCTTGAAATATCTCATAATAGATCATTGTTTCATAGCTTAAAACATGCACAGTCTCAATAGGCAAAACCACTTCATAATATAAGCTTGAAATAGATAAACATGCATATCAATCAACATTTCATAAAACCCCAACATCTTTTGTAATCAAAATTCATAATAAAAGATATCCATAGAAGATACAACTTGGAAACATGCACATTTCATAGAAAGGGAGATTGGACTCCATGGGTGAAAGGACCCAATGGATGAAACCACATACCTCAAACTAAGGTTTTCTTGATGTAGTCTTGAAGGAGACTTGAAGCTTGAATGGTATGACACCCTATAACACTATGCTCTTATGTATCCATTTTTCAAGTCTCATTTGGTTAGGTTGGGCGTGTATTAGGTTTATGGGAGACTCCTAGTACCTAGACGAGTTTAAGGCATCCCTAAGAATTGAGTTTTGTGTGATGGTGAATATAAGTGTCAACTTTAAATGAGTATAAATTTTATCACACTTCGAAGTGAGTGACCCACGATATGTCAAATGAAATTACATTGAGTTAGCTTTCCAGTGCACTTGGTTTCACCTCATTTTGAGGTCAGATGAGGGAGTTATGACTGTTTTTGTAAGACCCTCCTGTGCAGTGATGTCACACGGATAGATCAATGACTAATGTTGCCTTGGACGGGCCGTTTGAATATCATAGGGCTGTAAAACGACATTTTTGGACTAATTAATGGGAGTCCCTTTGAGTTATCTTCATAATGCACTTATTTTCATCTCATTCCGATATTAGATGAAGGAGTTTTGATCGTTTTTGTGAGTCCTCTTTTGTAGTGGTGTCAAACAGACAGCTTGACGACCAGTGAGGGGTGTGATGGGCCATTTACATGGCTTGGCACTGGAAAAGGCCATTTTTAGCCTAAGGAATGTGATATAGCTAGTGTCACAGGCCGTATGGCTAGCCACTAACCGTGTAAAGGGTTGAGGGGGTGTGCAAGAGGGGCAAGGTTAGCATGAGGGGAGATTTTGGCTAAGGGAGGTGCCATAGGCACCCTTGACAGGCTGTATGAGGGATGACAGCTTATGGGTCTATGGCGTGAAGTGGCCTGGCCATATTTACTTGTCCAAATGTGGTGCAGCAGACCACTAAACAGACCGTGAAGCACCATACGGCCGGTGAAGTGGTCTGTCAAAGTGACGTCGACGCTAACTTTTTTCCAAGTGTTCCAATTGCAATTTTGAGGCTAAGTCTTGTCTCATAGGCACTCCACATGACCCATGGAGTGCCACATGACCAGTCAAAACTCATTGAAGCCACACTTTATCATTTTTTTCATCCGTTCACTAATGGCATTTTCGTAAATGCTAATTATTCTAATGACCCTTTCTGACTTCCTAGGCTACCTTAACCTTCCTAAAAGACCTAAACCCTATTCCTATATCCAATTTTACTACTCTTATCTCAATCACACTATAAAATCTTCTCAAGAACCTCCATCAACCCCCAATTCAATTTCAAGGAAACCCAAGAGCAAGATTGGATTCCAAGATCATTTCTAAGCCTTCATTCTTCCCAATCTAAATTCCAAGCAACTCTAGACCTAAGGTATATGGGTTTCAACCATTGGGTCCTTCCACCATAGTGCCCTAACCTACTTCTTACTCAATTTTGCGTGATTTAAAATTGATTTTACAAATGAGTTTACTAGTATGAGCATGTCTATGAATTATGTTAAAGCTATGTAAAGTTGTGACTGTTTTGCTATGTTTTGAGCTATAATTCTTGGATTTATTGTAAGATTTGATGAGGGGTTTTGATGTACATTGCTTATGGGTGTTTCAATCTGTTGATTGATGGTTTTACAATGGATTTTCTTGCATTATTTCATATATAAATTGCATGTTTTTTTATCCTCATTACACACCCGCCAAGTGTTTGATAAAATATCCGGACATGGTTTCTTGAGGAGTTGAAGGTCCAATGCATATCTTATGAGTTGAATGACTTTATGATAATGAAATGAATGTTTATACGTGATATACTTATGAGAATTATCTATATTATTCTAAGATGACCATGTCTTTATTAGGGGGTACTATGCCTTGACCACTATGATAAAAGGAATGATGTTTATTAACCAAAGTGAGGGGTTGATACCTCATTAACCAAATTGAGGGGTTGATACCTCATTAACCATATTGAGGGGTTTATACCTCATTAAACAAATTGAGAGGTTGATACCTCATTAACCAAATTGTAGGGTTGATACCTAACTTGCCTTAGTGGTGGGTGGTGTATGTTAATAACCAAATTGAGGGGTTGATACCTCAATCACCTAAGATGGAGGTGGTAAAACCATTAGCCAAAGGATGGTCTCGTTCTACTTATATTTTATGATTTATATAACCATGATTTTACTTCAAGCATCATTCATACATGTCATATTGTTACTATGTTATCCATTGTCTATGTTTATGCATTTTGATTATGTTGCCTATCTCTTGTTGCATTGTATTCCACATACTTAGTACATTCAAATATACTAACGTATACTCTATGCCTACACAATGTTACCATGTAAGGACTGGTGCTCGATTTTGTCATTATCATCCTCCACGTCGCTAGTGACATCCATTCAAGCTAGTTGGTGAGTTCTTATGTCCGAGCGCAATATATATGTTCTTATGCTATGTAATAAAAACTATCTTTCCTTTTTGGTATACTCTGACTACGAGGGTGAGCCCGGTTGTTGTCTTAGCCCCCACTAAGTTCTATGTTAGAGGTGTTATTGGACAAGATATGTATTATGCTTGAGCTTTGACTTACACATGATATTCAAGCTATTTAAATATAAGTGTTTCTCCCATAATCCCAATTTCTCCTTATTTATGTTTCATATGTTGAATTGTCTTGCTTTCGCGATCAATGATGTGTGGTGATATACTATGAGGCTTGTTTGGGGTTCCTTTGAGTTTTCTATTCGCCGGTCATGTCTAGGCCCTAGGCTTGGGTCGTGACAAATAGAGTTCTTGAGATTCGAAATTATGCTTGAGACACCTAAATTTGGATAAAATATTTGGTTAAGTGTTAGAGAGGGTTTTGAGAGGGTCTTGAGTGATATAGAGTTGAAAAATGACTAAGTATAGGTGTTTTCATGCTGTTGTTTAAGTGTTAGAGAGGGTTTTGAGAGGGTCTTGAGTGATATAGAGTTGAAAAATGACTAAGTATAGGTGTTTTCATGCATATGTGGGCATGGGGTTATGACTCTAAGGCCCTCGGGTCGAAATAAATTTTTTAGGAAAAATTAACACTGATTCGCACCTCTGGTGCGTCGTGGCCAGGGCAAAATTATTTTTTGCTGCCTAAAATTTTGGTTTTACCCATTCCTCACTCAATTTTGCCCCCTGATCACAAATATGAAGTCAAATTTTTGATATCACGCATAGATTGTAGGATATATAAAAATTATGATTATGGACATTTTCGAAGCACATTTTTGGGGCATTTCAATTCTTCCTAATGAGTACAGTATGGTATGAGGATGTTGGTACAAGTTTGGTTCATTGGCTAGTTTCTAGCTTAGTAATTACTCTTAGAAGGTAGAATTTCATGTTGGTTCCTAAGTCTTATTCTTGATGGTACATTCTGATGGTATATCTCTAGGAAATGAGGTTACATGGAAGCAATTAATCACTTTAAGAATTGTATTTCATACTCTTGGTTACTTCTACTGAGACTCCTCCCTTGGCTTAATGTTCAAGGAGGAACATTAGTTTTAGTGGTGATGATGTAACGACCTCGAAAATCATTTTTTACATTTTCAATGAAATTACTATTTTCCCTTCTCAAAAGTTTCTTTTAGTCAATTTTAGATGAGTTGAAAAGTCAAATTTTGAAAATCGTGTGAAAACTTGGTGTTTGCCGATTTTTTTTTAAAGGCTTAAAGTTTAAAATTTTGAGTTTTGAGGTCAACTTGAGTTTTGAGTGTCCTAATCCAATTCCATTGGTACCATTAGCTCGTGAATGCAAAATTTGTTTCTGGAGAATTGATGGAAATGAATTCGAAGTTAAAATGGAGATTTTTGATCCAATGTTACATTTTAGTTGAATTTAGATCATAAGTTTGACTTGGTCAACATTTAATGTTTAGAAGTTCCAGTGTGAATTCTAATGATTCCATTGCGTCCAGAACGCCATTTCTTGTAGGATTGCATATTTGGTTCATATTTATAGGGTTTCGGATTAGTTCCATGGGTCAAAAAGCATATTCTAAAGGGTGTTAGTGCAATTTAGCCACAGTCAATGCCCAGTCAACACATAGTCCATGCGGGTCAATGCGGTCAACAACCTCTTTTTTTTAAACTTATTTACTAAAAATACCCCTTCTTCCCCATTTTGACTAATCCTCTATTTTCTTTCATTTTTGGAGTTCTAAAAATTTGGAGGTGCAAGTTTGAGCAAGATGTTTCATTGGTTTTCATTGGTAAGCTTCCTAAACACAAATTTTTTTATTTTTAATATTTAAATTATTGATTTTGACTTGAAATATTTGGTTTCAACCCTCCAATTTTTATGAGTTGTCAAGAACATGATTCAAACATTAAATGATGATTTCTCCCTTAATTTGTACTAAGTTTTTATGGGATTTTTACCACAAACTTCATTTTTCATGTAGAACCTGATTTTGAGCTTAATTTTTATATTCAAGATTTTTAAAAAATAACCAAATTTTTTACCATTTTATCCCTGGATCAAATTCCTATCAATATAGGTATCAATTGACTCCTTTTGATGCGTATATCTCATTTTTTATAACAACTTGTTATTTTGGAGCTGATTTTTTGAATTTATTCATCCGATTTGTTAGTTCATCATTTGGCCCTCAAGGTTGTGATGATTTGGAGTATTATATAAGGGGAAAAGGCTTGGATTTGAGTTGATTGAGACTTTGATTAAGTTAAGTGGACTTCTAATCTTTTATTAAATATAATTGAACCTTGTAATATCCTATGTATGTGAGTTTAGGCGATTTGTGGCATGAAATTGGGTAGAATTATATTATTATAGGCTTTGATCATGGGATTTTTGGATTAGGTAGTTGTAAATGTTATGATTCGTTGACTTGTGAAATAATTGCGGGATTATGATTACTTATGGATTATCAATTTTCTTTTGATTGGTTTGACTATTGAGTGGAGCAAGTAAACCCTAACCCTTGTCGAGTTGAATGAACTTAGAATTTTCTTGCAATATTAAACTTGAGGGTTAGTGAACTATTTTAATGGGTATGATTGAGGTAATGAGAATGAGGAAATTAAATGATGACATATATGACTTGAATTATGAGATGATGTCCATTGTTGTTGACTTAGACTTGCGAGATAATATTGTGAAATGAGCTTGTGATGCTATTGTTGATAATGTGAAAGTATTCATGCTGTCTTGATTCTTTAACTTTGAATTACATTATATGAAATTATCTGTTGAATCTTTTATGTGAAATATTGAGTTAAATGCATATATTGAGATGTTGTTGGAAATTGTTAATTTAATTGATTGTGAAGTAAGAACTCAAATGATGAATTGTGGGAGTTGAATTCATGTTCTTACAAGTTATTCATGTTATGATTATTTCAAGTATTTTGTGGGAGTTGAGTTAGCACCAACTGAGGCTTAAGATGAGGGCTCAACTTAAGGGTCCTTATATAAAGTCTTTAGTCTCAAAACTATGTGCCACCATAGGATTATGATTATTACCCTCACTATACTAGTGAATCCATCTAGTTCATGTTATCATGTGTGGTTTGCCTTGGCAAGTAGACCACACATAGCGGGGGGTGTCATGCCCGTTCGCCTAAACTGAGGTGGTGTCAGGCCTTGGAGTCCAAGTTGTAGCTGCTTGGTCTATATCTGTTGAGGTCACTTCCCACCTATGTATGCTATATATATTGTGCAAGATTAATGATTTGCATCCTACATACTTAGTACATTCAAACATACTAATACATACTCTATGCCTATATGATATTACCATGTAGGGACCGAAGCTCCTTTTGATCATCCTTCACGTGGCTAGTCCTGATCTATCCCCACAGAGTGAGTCATACTTACATGCCCCTTAGTTTTTATGTGTTATGTGCTATGTGGATCATGCTAATCCCTATCCCTATAAGACCCCCATAGCATGAGTCCTACTTTCTCATCCCTTAGAACTGTGTTTTTACTAATTCATTATGCACTTCCAAACCGATGATGTGAATTTGGTCACTTTAAGGCTTGTCTGGGGACTCTTGGGTTCCCATTCGCCATGTCACTCCTAGACCATAGGTTCGGGTCATGACAAGCTTGGTATCAGAGCAGTAGTTTTATAAATAATCCTCAGAGTCCATCATGCCACATCAAGTAGAGTCCTATTCATAGGTGAAGTGCACCATCCTTATTAGTGAGAGGCTATGATGGTGTTCTAGGATTTGTCTCTCCTCTTCATGTCTTTTGTCATACTTTGGACCGTGTATTATGGTTTCCTAAGCCTGATGATGTTCTTGCTATGTTATAGAAGATACCTCCGTAAAGAGCTCCCCAACCAAGATAGGCCCCGATTAATGAGGACCAAGTTCCTTAAGGGCCTATGGAAAAGTTGGTCACTAATGCTGAATTCTGTATTGCTATTGCCATGCTGTGACCACTTAGGATAGGCAGGCCAATCTTCCTCATCGTGATCACTCCAGCTTCTAGAGTGACAGATTTTACCTAGATGAATCCTCCAAAGTTCTATAGATCAAAGACTAATAAGGATGCTCAAGACTTCATGATGAACTCTCTAAGGTATTGACTTTTATGAAAGTGGCTTCTGAGGAGAAAGCTGAGTTAGCTGCTTATCAGTTGAAGGATGTGGCTCAAGTGTGGTACACTTAGTGGTTAATGGAGAGGGTCTGTGGTGCTGGAGTTAATTGGGAAGAGTTCTAATTTGCCTTTCTGGGTCGTTTCTTCCCTCTTGACATCATGGAGGTTAACATGACAAAAATTTATCAACCTTAAATCAGGTGGTATGAGTGTGAGGGACTATGCCATCATGTTCACAAAGCTCTCTAAGTATGCTCCTATGCTAGTGGTTGATCCCCATGCAAGAATGCACAAGTTTATTTTTGGGATCTTTGATTTGGTTGTGAAAGAATGTTGTATGGTTATGCTTATTCGGGATATGGATATCTCTAGGCTCATGACTTATGTTGAATAGATTGAAGGGGAAAACCTCAAGGAGAAGAGGGTGTATAATTCTAAGAGGACCCGTTATGATGGTGGGTTCTCCAACTCCAAGAGTGGGGGTAGTTATGGTCACTTTTAACAAGGCAAGGTTCTAATGCTTTCCTAATACTATGGTGCCTTCTCCCAAGGCATAAGTTGGAGGCGGGCCATTACTCCCTGGTGTGACAAGTGTGGACAGAATCACACAGGTAGAGAGATTTGGGTTCATGCTATGAGTCTGGTGATAGGAGCCATAAGATTTCTAATTATCCTAAAGCTACCTAGAAAGGTCAGGGTTAAGTAGCCCAAGGTGATCAAGTCCAGTAAATAACTCCACAAGGTGGTTCCCCCAGAAACAACAGGTTCTATGCTTTATATTCCCAACTAGAAGTAGAGAAGACTTCGAATGTTGTGACTGGTATGTTAAAATTCTATCATTTTTTATGCTTATGCTTTGTTTAATCTAGGTGCAAATTTATCTTTTGTAACTCCTCTTTTGGCTATTAAGTTTAATTTGGGCCCTGAAATTCTAAGGGTCCTTTTCAGTTTATACTCCTGTGGGTGAGTCTATTATCGCCCGAAGAGTCTATCGGGGTTGTCCTGTCTTTGTTGTGCATAATGTCATTCCTTCTGATCTTTTGGAACTTGAGATGTTATATATTGATACTATTCTTGGGATGGATTAGTTGCATTCTTCATATGCCTTTATAGATTATAGGACTCAACATGTCAAGTTTTAATTTTCGGATGAACCTGTTCGTAAATGAAAGGGTAGTGACTTTGCTATTAGAGGTTAATTTATTTCCTATCTCAAGGCACAAAAGATGATTTCTATGAGGTATATCTATCATATTGTAAGCGTCAAAGATATGGAGTCTAACTCACCTACTCTAGAGTCGATTCTTGTAGTTAATGAGTTTATAGATGTGTTTTTTGGAGATTTGCTTGGTATTTCTTCTGAAAGGGAAGTAGACTTTGGTATAGATCCCCTTATGAATACTCAATTGAAGGATTTGTTGGATAAAGGCTTCATTATACCAAGTATATCGCCATAGGGTGCTCCAGTATTTTTTGTAAGAAAGAAAGATGGGTCCCTTCGAATGTGCATTGAATATAGTAAAATGGATAAGGTAACCATCAAGAATAAGTAACCGTTGCCTAGGATCGATGACTTGCTTGAACAACTTCAAGGAGCCACCCATTTCTCAAAGATTGATCTCTACTTCGATTATCATCAATTGAAGGTTAGGGAGTGTGACATTTCCAAAATGGCTTTTCAAACTACATATGGGCACTTTGAATATTTGGTGATGTCATTTTGTTTGACTAATACTCCAGTAGTGTTTATGAACCTTATGAATCGGGTATTCAAGCCATTTCTTAATAGTTTTGTGGTTGTATTCATCGTTGATATCCTTATTTATTCCCGAAGTGAACAAGAGCATATATATCATTTGAGGTTGGTTCTCTGGACTTTGAGGGAGAAGTAATTATATGCTAAGTTCAATAAATGTGAGTTATGTTTGGGTGAGATAGTTTTCATGGGCATGTAGTATCCAATAATGGTATTAAGGTTAACCGGAAGAAGATCAAGTCTGTGAAGAATTGGTCTAGACCATTCACTCCTTTGGGTATTAGAAGTTTTAGCTTTTCTTGTGCATGCAATATCCGCTAATGGTATTAAGGTTAACTCGAAGAAGATTGAGGCCGTGAAGAATTGGCCTAGACCATTGACTCCTTCGGATATTAGAAGTTTTATTAGGTTGGCTAGTTATTAGGAGGTTTGTTGAAGGTTTCTCATCCATTGCTTCTCTATTGAATAAGTTGACTCAGAATAAGGCTATGTTTGTATGGTCAGACGAATATGAGAAGAGTATTCAGACTTTGAAAGATCGGCTTACATCGGCTGCTATTTTGACTCTATGAGACAACTTAGATGGATTTGTAGTGTATTATGATAATTTTAGAATTGGGTTGAGTTGTGTGCTTATGTAATATGGTAAGGTGATACCTTATGCATCAAGGCAATTGAAGGTACATGAACGTAATTACTCGACTCATGAGCTTGAGCTAGCGGTTATGCTATTTACTTTGAATATTTGGGGATATTATTTATGTAGGGTTCATGTTATGTCTTCACTGATCATAAGAGTTTCCA
>DF364260.1:31480-50401 GCA_000787875.1 Solanum virginianum | reverse complement strand
AGCAAGAGACATAATATACGATATGCCATGAAATGATATGCATGAAATGCTTAATGCTTATATAAGAGGGGATGAGACCTTAACTGACAAGTAAGACCAAGCGAGCTATTAGATGGAATATAATGTTATCCCCACACCGGAAAAGAGTTAGTCGACTTGCCAAAGATGGACAAAACTTCTCCTTATGGGCCTGCTATTTCAGAAAATTGACCTTCCTTATAGGTCTCCCATTTCGAATAGGATTTTCACTATTTTATCATATCATATCAATGTTGTAACCGCATCTTACAGGCCCCCATTTCAGTGAGGATTATCATATACATATACTTTTGTTGGCCTATAATTCAAGGAAAGGGAGAGGACCCTTGGAGATAGCCTTGACACCTCCAATCCATCAGTGTTAATTCATTATCCCACAAAAAGACATATATATATAGATGCTTTCAAAAGAAATGCAAGTCATTTCAATTCATTTCAATGCATATTTAGGCTTAAAAGTGAAATGTCTTTCATAATAATTCGTACTTGGGCTCAAATGCCAAATCATAATTCACATCATACTTTTCACAATATCCAAATGAGATGTGAACACCCAATAGGATCAATGAGCCTATATCATAGACATTTATGCAATCGTATTCTTGTCATAACCATATGAGTGAGCTTGACCCACTAATTCATTTTCATAAAACATATGAGGGCTTAACCCACTTCATAATTTTCATAAAATCCAATGTTCATGAATGCATATGCCATGCATGATATGTGAATAGCAATGGGCAATATATATTCAATCTTAAATAAACCATTCAGTATGAAATTCAAGTAAATCAATAAGTAAAATCCACATTCAAATCACAAAATTCATTACTCATGCTTATATCAAACTTTAAAGGGACAATACATGTTCAATTATTCATAATAATCAATTAATTCAACATAGTGAGGCTCAAATCAACTTAAAAACATCAAATAAGCACAACCCATACTTTAATTAAATTTAATAAACTTTTCAAAACCTACATTCAAAGTAAGCAAAATTTCATAAAAATCAATTGAAAAGAGTTTAGGCCTTCTTGGTTGAAAGAGACCAAGAATCAATCCCACATACCTTAACTAATGAAGAAGATTCAAGAAGAAATTTGAAGAAGAATGGGCCTTCCTTTGATTCCCAAGCTTAGATTCACCAAGAGTCCTTTGAGAGAGTGTTCTTAAGAGCGACTTGAGAGAATTCTAAGTGTAAGAATGAATATGAATGAAGGAATAAAGAATAGGTCATTTGAATGTCTTTAGGTACCATAGAAGTGTCACGATCCAAGCCTAGGGCCTAGACATAACATGGTGAACGGGGAACCCGAAATGACCCCAATCAATTCTCTTAACATATCATTACACATACTTGGTGGTAGAAGTAATAAAACAACAATAAGAGATAGTAAAGAGGGGATATGGGGCTAAGAGACATCCTTCATATCAAAAAATAGCAAAGAGTCAAAGGGAGTCAAGCTTTGGGAACCATTACATAACTTGTCCAACAACACCTCTAAACATAAAACTTAGTGGGGGCTAAGACAAGCAACCGGGATCACCCTCATAGTAAAAACATACAATAAAGAAGAGAGAGTCTATACATAGCATAAATCAAGAGAAATATGTCCTCGAAGTTGAGGAGTCACCAACTTGCTTTGAGAGATACCACACTAGCCATGTTTAGGAGGCGAATAATCAAGTGGGACTCCAGTTCCTACATGGTAACATAATGTAGACATAGAGTATGCATTAGTACGTTTGAATGTACTAAGTATGTATGATGTAATGTAACAATAGATAAGCAACATAGTCAAAATGCATAATTAAGCAATAGATGATCATATAACAATACGACATGCATAAACGATACTTGAAGTAAACATGCTTACATATGGAACATATTACATATGTAAGAATAGACCATCATCATAGACCAAGCAACTTAGTACTTGGAATCTAAGGTAGACTACCCCTTAGAAGTGATTGAGGTATCAACCCCTCAATTGGTTGACAGACATGACCACCCCCCGCCAGAAGTGAATGAGGTACCAACCCCTCAATTGGTTGATGGACATGACCACCCTCCATCGGAAGTGATTGAGGCACCAACCCCTCAATTGGTTGATGACTTACCACCCCTATTTGAGGAGATTTAGGTACCTATCACAACCCAAACTAGGGTCTAGATGTGACACGGCGAATGGGAAACCCAAATGAACCCCAATCAAATATCTTAGCATATCACACACACATACTTGGTCGCAGAAGCAAGATAAAACAACAAGAGAAAACATAAACAAAGGGAAATTGAGACTAAGGGAAAGAGTTTAATACTTAAATAACATAAAAGAGTCAAAGCTCAACCATAATAACATTACTTGTCCAACAACACCTCTAGACTTAGAATTGGGTGGGGGCCAAGACAACTTTCCGGACTCACTCTTATAGTTATAAGTTTCCAACATAGAAAGAGTCAATACATAAGATAAATCAAGAGATGTATGTCCTCGAAGTTGAGGACTCACCATCAAGCTTTGAGAGGTAGTACTAGCTACGTGGAGGATGATGATCAAGTGGAGCTTCGGTTCCTACATGGTAACATCATGTAGGAATAGAGTATGCGTTAGTACTTTTGAATGTACTAAGTGTATAGGATGCAATGCAACAAGAGATAGACAACATAGTCAATATGTCTTAGGTTAGGGCACTTCTAAGTAGGAATCTCTACGTCTTGGGTTAGGGCACCAGGCCTTTGATGTTTGGCTTTGACTTGTTGGTAATATGACAATCGGATAAAAATTTGGCAATATCTTTCTTCATACCTCCCCACTAAAAAACATCCCTCAAATCTCTACACATATTAGTAGAATTGGGGTAGATAGAATAGGAAGAATTATGAGGCTCATCAAGAATCTTCTTTCCGTACAAATCTTGGTAGAACCGGGGTGGATAGAATAGGAAGAATTATGAGGCTCATCAAGAATCTTCTTTCTCAAATCATCAACACAAGGCACACACAACCTACTTTGGTACCTAAGGGAACCATCTCCCCCTTGGGAGAACACCTCCATTCTGCCCTCTTTCACCAAGGCCTTCAATTCTAACAAGGTAGAATTAAGATCTTACTTTGCTTTTACCTCATCAACCAAGGAAGATTTTGAACCATCAAGAACCACCATTATCCTCCTCTTCCAACCTAACTCCTAATCTGGACAAATGATAAACCCCTCTAGCCACCTCTTTTCCCCCATCATCAACATGCTAGGCTTCCCACAGACACCCTACTCAAAGTATCCACCACCATATTAGGCTTACCGGGGTGATAACGCACACTAATATAATAATCCTTAAGAAGCCTTATCCACCTTTGTTGCCTCAAGTTAAGATCCTTTTGAGTGAACACATATTGGAGACTCTTATGATCGGTAAATATATCAACATACTCTCTCTTTCTCTCTTCAAGTTAAGATCCTTTTGAGTGAACACATATTGGAGACTCTTATGATCGGTAAATATATCAACATGCACTCCATACAAATAATGACGCCAAATTTTCAAAGCAAATACCACAGCGGCTAGTTCAAGATCATGGGTAGGATAATTCTTTTCATGCACCTTAAGTTGTCTAAAGGCATAAGCTATCATCTTATCATTTTGCATCAAACATAACACAACCAATTTGTGAGGCATCGTAACACTTGTAGCGACCCCAAAAAGTGCCCGAAAATATGCCTCAAAAGTACTTGGAATTATAATTTCCATATATCTCAAAATCCATGCGTGATATCAAAAATCTAACTTCATATGCTTGTTGGGGGTCAAATTTAGGGGCTGAAAAGTCTAACCCCAATTTTAAAGCAAGCGATTCACAATTTCAAATTTCAAGATGTTGAATTCCAGAGGGCTTTCCGTGTTGCAGGCCTGACGCACCCCTGGCTATTTTCTCCTAATTATTTTAACTCAGTCCAAGACTTTTAAGTCTAGGGCTTAAGTGTTCCCAAATGTGGAAATGTCTATACTTAGCCTTATTTCACCCTCATATCCCCCAAGACATTTTCCAATACTCACTTAAACACTTATTCTTATATTTCTCTCAAAATTTAAGTGTCAAAACCCTCTCCGAAGCCTAAGGAATTCAACCATGCTTCAAGTCTCCATCTTCAATCTTCTTCAAGGCTTCTCCAAAAGCTAAGGTATGTGGGTTTCTTTCATGGGTTCCTTTCACCCATGATGCCCAAGCCTTCTTTTACTTAAATTTGCATAATTAAAGATGATTTATTCATGGGTCTTATTTATTATGAAAATCATTGTACACTATGTTGGGGTTTATGAAATTGTCATTGTTTTGCTATGTTTTGAGCTATGAAACTAAGGTCTAAAGCAAGATTTGATGAAGGGTTTTGATGTATATTGCTTGAGGGTGTTACCAAGTATATGTTTTGAGCTATGAATCTAAGATCTAATGTGAGATTTGATGAAGGGTTTGATGTATATTGCTTAAGGGTGTTACCAAATACTGATTGATGGTTTTACCTTGGATTTTCTTGTGTGTTTTCATTCTTGAATTGCATAGTTTTACACTAACACTACACACCCCCAAGTTTTTGATAAAATATTCGATTTATGATTCTTGAGTTGTTGAAGGCCTAATGCTTGGCATATCAGATCTATGACTTTATGATGATGGAGGTATGTCGTATATGTGTTAATTTCATGATAAGCTTCTATAGTACTACATGTTAACCATAACCTTGTTGGGTTGGTACCTTGACCACTTTGATGGAGGGTGTTAAGTTCATTAACCTTGTTGAGGGGTTGGTACCTCGACCAATACCAAGGGGGTTTTAAGCCTTGGATTCCGAGTACTAGTTGCTAAGCCTATTACCTTGTTGAGGGGTTGGTACCTTGACCACTTTGATGGAAGGTGTTAAGTCCATTAGCCTTGTTGAGGGGTTGGTACCTTGACCACTTTGATGGAGGGTGTTAAGTCCATTAGCCTTGTTGAGGGGTTCGTACCTTGACCACTTTGATAGAGGGTGTTAAGTCCATTAACCTTCTTGAGGGTTGGTACCTTAACCACTTTGATGGAGGGTATTATGTCAATTAACCTTGTTGAGGGGTTGGTACCTCGATCACTACCAAGGGTGGGTGCTAAGCCTTGGATTCTGAGTACTAGTTGTTTGGTCAATGATGATGGTCTCTTCTTATCTACGTAATATGTTCTATATAAGCATGTTTTTACTTCAAGTATCATTCATACATGCCATATTATTAGTATTCTATTCATTTCTTATGATTATGCATTGTGCCTATGATGCCTATCTCTTGATGCATTGCATCCTACATCCTTAGTACACTCAAACGTACTAACAGATACTCTATTTCTACATGATGTTACCATGTAGAAACAAGAGCTCCAATTGGCCATCCTCCTCCACATAGCTAGTATTATCTCTTAAGCTAGTTGGTGAGTCCTCCATTCCTAGGATGTTGGTCTATCTTTCTTATGCTATGTATTGATACTCTCATCTTTATTGCTACTTTGACTGTGTGGGTGAGCCTAGTTGCTTGTCTTGGTCACCGCTAAGTATCTATTTTTAGAGGTGTTGTTGGACAAGTTGTGTATTATGCTTGAGCTTTGACTCATCTATGATATTTAAGTATTACTCTCTCTTTCTCTCTCACTCCCTTAATCCCAATCCCCCTTGTTTATGCTTATCTCTTATTCTCAATTTTAATTGCTTTCGCGACTAAGAATGTGTAATATGCTATGAGGCTTGTTTGGTGTTCCTTCGGGTCCCCCATTCACCAGTCACATCTAGGCCCTACAATTGGGTCGTGACAACAACAAACCCTTCTAACCCTTCCGGCAGTGACAAGATAGGAGCGGACACAAACTTATTCTTCAAAGTTTGGAAGCTCCTTTGACACTCATAGATCCATACAAATTCGCCTTCTTTTGGGTCAAGTTAGTCATGGGAGAAGCAATAGAAGAGAACTCATTCACAAATCTCCAGTAGTAACCCGTTAAGCCCAAGAAACTTCTAATGTATGATAGAGTTAATGGTCTAGGCCAATTTCTAATCACATTCATCTTCTTAGGATCCACCTTAATACCATCCCTTGACACCACATGACATAGAAAGACGACTTCCTTCAACTAACGTTCACACTTCTCATACTTAGCGTACACTTCTCTTTCCCTAAGATTTGCGACACTACCCCTAAATGGTTCAAAAACTCTAAATAAATCAATACTTCATCACTAGAGACCACAAGAAACATAACAAGGTAGGGATTAAAGACCCTATTCATGAGTCTTATAGACATAACTGGTGTATAAGTTAAACCAAAAGACACCACCAATAATACATTCACTAACTCATTGATCGCTAGAAACAACTTAATAGAAATAACATAGGTTCAACACCCCTAACTCTTACTAGATGATAAATGCAACCCTTTGGGATCAATTGTATCTTAAGATAGCAAAGGGACTTACCCTTTCACAACCACCTTACAAGCCCCCACTAACCCCACTAAAGGACGGGTTTATTAGGGAACTGAAATCTATCTCTATGGGACCTACAATAAAAGGAGACACAATATCTATGCAACTAATCCATCCCAAGTATGGCATCAAAATCCACCACATCAAACATAACAAGTCACAAGGCAAGACCTAGTGTAATATGAACACGGAACAATACCTATGGACTTTCTAGCAACAATAGATTAAACAAAGGGGTAGACTCCAAACGTTCACACAACAACTCGGGACACACTTGAAGCCCACTAGCAACAAGAAAGAATAATGAATGAGTAGTGGCACTCGGTCCCATCAATGCATACACATCAAAGCCAAAGGAAATTTCAACATACCGGTAGCAACATCGGGTGCCTCATCATCTCCTTGCCTTCCTTGAAGAGCATAAAATTTAGTATGCTGTGGAGCACCACCTTGATAAACTTCACCTCTACCTTTGGGTTTAGCATAAGGACAACTACTAACTTTGTGCCTTAATCCACCACAACCAAAGCAAGAATTAGATCTCTTCAAATATAGGCAACCATGGCCTTTCCTACAATTTTGGTACCTAGGCTTTTCTACCCCCTCATCACCTCCTTTCCTCTTATTGCATTTACGGGGGCAATGTATTTCCATATGACCTATCTCCTCATAACCATAACAAGCATTATTACCCCTCAAGCATGGGTTATCATGGACTCTACCACATCTTTGGCACCTAGCATGAGGCACCACACCACCACCACCTTTGGGACTTTGAAACTTACCCCCAAAATGGGCCCTCTTTGCCTCACTACTCCTCTTACCATTTGAAGTCTTGGGGGTACTCATTTGTTGATTTAGTTAGATTGTCACCACTTTGGCCAATAGCCATAGAGCATTGCGAACCTCTGTATTCTATATGTCACCGTCCTAAGTAGCCTGAGACATATTCTAAAATGTAATGGTTAAGAATTAGTAATAAACCCTAGATGACCTAACTCTACCACATGACATGGATCATGAAGAAGTGAAACATTTCCTAAAACGCCTCTTAGCCTCTCTCTCATAGTCGTGGCGCTCTTCACAACCATGAATAAGACTCTAATCAATGCAGTATGTTGGACACCGAGGAGTATTAACAACCTAGTTCTCTGATATAATGTTTGTCACAAACCAAGCCTAGGGCATAGACGTGACACGATGAATGGGGAACCCAAAGGGACCCCAATCAAGCTCTTAACATATCATCACACATCCTTGGTCACAAAAGAAATAAAATAATAATAAGAGATAGTAGAGAGGGGATACGGGGTAAGAGACATCCTTCATATCACAAAACAACAAAGAGTCAAAGGGAGTCAAGCTTTTGGCACCATTACATAACTTGTCCAACAACACCTCCAAACATAGAACTTAGCGGGCGCCAAGACAAACAACCGGGCTTACCCTCATAGTCAAAGCATACAATAAAGTAGAGAGAGTCTATACATAGCATAAATCAAGATACGTATGTCCTCAAAGTTGAGGACTCGCCAACTTGCTTTGAGAGATATCCCACTAGCCACGTAGAAGGAGGATGATCAAGTGGGGCTCCAGTTCCTACATGGTAACATCATTTATGTGTAGTGTATGTGTTAGTATATTTGAATATACTAAGTATGTAGCATGCAATGCAACAATATATAAGAAATATAGTCAAAATGTATAATTAAGAAATAGATGATCATATAACAATATGGCATGCATGATGATACTTGAAGTAAACATGCTTATATATGGAACATATTACATGTGTGGGAATAGACCATCATCATAGACCAAGAAACTTAGAACTTGGAATTTGAGGTAGACCACCTCTTAGAAGTGATTGAGGTACCAACCCCTCAATTGGTTGAAAGATATGACCACCCTCTGCCAGAAGTAATTGAGGTACCAACCCGTCAATTGGTTGACAGCTTATCACCCCCATCCATGGCGATTAAGGTACAAACCACTCAATTTGTTAATGGACATAACTACCCTCCACTAAAAGTGATTGAGGTACTAACCCCTCAATTGGTTGATAGCTTACCACCCCCATCCAAGGCGATTGAGGTGTCAACCCCTCAAATGGTTGATGGCTTACCACCCCTATCTGAGGTGGTTGAGGCATACCCCTCAATTGGTTATGGTCAACTCACAACACAATAGATACTTCTCATGGAATCAACACATTCATATCACCCTTTCATTATCATAAAGTCGCTTAACTCATATGCCAAGCATTAGGCCTTCAACAACTCAAGATACATTAACCTGACATTTTATCAAACACTTGGTGGGTATGCAATGCTAGTGTAAAACCATGCAATTCAAGAGTGAAATCATGCAAGTAAATTCAATGTAAAACCACCCTCAATACTTGGTAATACCCTCATGCAATATACATCAAAATCCTTTATCAAATCTCATGATAGATCTAGGATTCATAGCTCAAAATATGCTTAAACTGCCACACATTTACAAAACCCCAACATAGTTGATAGTAAAATTCATAATAGAAAACCCATAAGTAAAATCAACTTAGAAACTAGTAATTTAGGTAAAAAGGAAGCTTTGAGACCATGGGTGAAAGGACCCAATGGTTGAAACCCACATACCTTAACTTTGGAGAATTACTTGATGAAGATTGGAAATGGAGACATGAAGCTTGAGTAAATTCCTTAAGATTTAGATGAGTTTTGGGACTTGAATTTTGGGGTGAAATATTTGTCTAATTATTTTAGAGAGTATTGGGGAATGTCTTGTATGATATGAAGGTAAAATATGGCTAAGTATAGGTATTTTCACTCATAGGAAGACTTAGGACCAATACCCAAAAGCCTTGGACCAAACTAATAAAACTGGGCAATTTTAACACTGAGGCATGCCCCTAGCACATCGCGCCTGGGTCACGAATTCTCACTGGAAATCGCATTCTTGAAAAATTGAAATTGTGATTCGTTTGCTCTAAAATCGGGGTTAGACCCATCCCCACTCCATTTTGCACCCTGATCAAGAATATGAAGTCAGATTTTTTATGTCAGGCATGGATTTTGAGATATATAGAAATTATGATTCTGGGCACTTCCAAGGCACCTTTTCAGGCACTTTTTGGGGTCATTTCACGAAGGTCACAAAAGAATCTTAGAATAAACAATATTTACGAAAACTCCATAAATAAAACATGTTGAAAAATTGAAGTTACATCTCAGGGAGGGGTGGTACGATCCGTGAGGCTCCATACAGATCGTACACTTGTTTCTAGCCCAACATTTAGAAAAATTTCGCTTGACGAAGGTCCAAAATGGTAATCCGATACTTAGAAAAAACATTCAACGTAGGCATCCATACAGACAGTGGTACAGACCGTACCAAGCCACATGCTCCTTATGCCTCCTTCACTACTCCACTTAGAAAAATTTCTCCACAACAAAGTTTCGAGATAGTGATCCAATACTTGAAATTATTTTAACTCCAAAACCCATATAGAAGGGCATACACACCATACCAATCTATATGGACTGTATACTTGGTCGTACCATTTCGCTTAGGCTCAGAATTGTGGAGTCTCAAGCCCAAGGCTACCATATGGTCCACCACATGGTCCACATGGCCTCACACGGTCCGTTTGGGGTCCAAGTGTGGTATGCCTTGGTCTCAAACTCAACACTAAGGCCTCCACACACAATATAAGGCCAAAGGCCAATTCAAAGAGACTCCACACGGTCAGTATAGCACCACACAGACCATGAAGGGTTTCATGAAGCATCTCATTCGTCCTTATTTTCAAATATGAATGTTTTACTGATCCTTTGGGTTTATAATAATGATTTTTATGCATATGATTTCTCACGACTCTGCTCGTGCCTATTATGATATCCTTCCCAAGCTCCAATGAAGTCGTAAAAAGTTTGGATCCTTACATCATCTCCCCCTTGGGAACATTCGTCCTTGCCTGTGCTAGAACAAGGCTTGACTTAAAACATGAAACATTCAAACATAAGATATAATGCATATTTCATCACTTTAAAATCATTAAAACTAATATCTAATGTATTCAAATCAATTAAACCATCATAAAAATCATTTTGGGGCACATGTCTGCATGTCATGTCATGACACTAAAGAGTGAAAGAATTAGGACCACTTGGAAAAGGAAGAACCTAGTACCTTAGGATTGAGTAGATTGAAAAAGATGGTTATATCATTTCATCATTTCCAACTCTGCCTCCCATGTAGCACTCTCCACATGTTGATTTCTCCAAAGTACCTTAACAGAAACCACATCCTTGTTACAAAGCCGTTTCACTTGCCTATCAAAAATCTCAATCAAAATTTCCTCATAAGATAAATTCTCTTTAACCTCCATACCTCTCAAAGGCATAATAGTACTAGGATCACTAACCAAATTCCTCAACATAGACACATGGAAGACCAGGTGAATTGAACTCAAATCTAGAGGCAAATTCAACCTATAAGTCATATTCCCAATTCGCTCGACAATTTCATAAGGACCTACATATAGGGGACTTAGTTTGCTCTTCTTCCCAAAATGCAAAACACCCTTCATAGGTGAAATACACCCAATCACCAACATGAAACTCAACATCCCTCTTTCTAACATCTTAGTAGGACTTTTGGCGACTTTGGGTTGTGTTCAACCTCTCTCTAATCAACTTCACCTTCTCCATAGCCTCCAATACCAAATCAGGGCCAATCAAAGCCATCTCTGAAAACTCAAACCACCCCAGCAATCTACATCTCCTACCATACAAAGCCTCAAACAATGTCATACTAATACTAGCATAAAAACAATTATTATAAGCAAACTCAATGAGTGGAAGATGGTCATCCTAGCTAATTACCCTTGAATTCCAACATACAAGACCTCAACATGTCCTCCAAAATTTGAATTGTTCTCTTGGCTTGTCCATCGGTTTGAGGATGAAAGTCGGTGCTCAACTCCACCTTAGTACCAAGCTTGTTCTCTTTTAAATGACCTCCCAAAGTGAGAAGTGAATTACGTACCATGATCCGATATGATAGACCTAGGCACAACATGCAACCTCCCCAACTCTTGTATGTACAACCTTGCATAATCTTTGGCACTAATGGTAGTCTTGACAGGTAGGAAATGAGCGGAATTAGTCATTCGGTCAATGATAACCTAAACTAAGTCAAATTGCCTTCGAGTCCAAGGCAAACCAACCATGAAATCCATGTTTACATCTTCCCACCTCCAAGTAGGAATTTTAATATTTTGGGTCAAACCACCGGACCTTTCATGCTCTACCTTGACTTGTTGACAATTAGGGTATTCAAATACAAACTCGGCTATATCTTTCTTCATACCATGCCACCAATACACTTCTCTCAAATCTCGATACATTTTAGTAGACCCCAGGTTAATGGAGTAATGAGAGTTATGGGCTTCACTCATGATCACCCTCCTAAGATCATCCACATCTAGAATACAAGACTGATCTTCATACCAAAGCACATTATCTCCCCTTTGGTAAAAAACCTCTATCTTCTTTTCAGCAACCAATTTCTTCAACTCAACTAATGACGGATCTAGGTCTTGCTTAGCCTTAAAATCAATGAACACAGAAGATTTTTGCCCCACTCTGAACATGAATACCACCATTATTAGAGTCCCCAACCTCACATCCAACCTAGCTAAACAGCAAACATCCTTTGCCAACTCCTTCTTCCCCTCCTTATCATGAGCCACACTTCCCACAGATAGCCTACTAAGTACATTGGACATAATATTTGCCTTGTTTGGATAATATTGTACACTCATGTCATAGGTCTTTAGAAACTCTAACCATCTCCTTTGCCTCAAGTAAGATCTCTTTGAGTGAACACATATTTCAAATTCTAATGATTAGTGAAAACATCAACATGTACCCCATATAAATAGTGTCTCTAAATCTCCAAGGCAAACACCACCGCCGCTAACTCAAGATCATGAGTCGATAATTATGCTCATGCACTGTCAATTACCTTGACGCATAAGCTATCACCTTTACATGTTGCATAACTACACAACCCACCCCAATCTGAGAAATATCACAATACACCACAATACACCACAAACCCATCTACGCCATCTGGTAGAGTTAAAATTGGCGTCGATGTATGTTGATCCTTCAAAGTGTGAAAACTTTTCTCACATTCATCCGACCAAAAAAACTTATCCTTCTTTGGAGTCAACTTAGTCAATGTAGATGTAATAGATCAGAACCCTTTAACAAACCTTCTATAATAGTCGACCAACCCTATAAAATTTTGAATGTTCGATGGAGTCAATGGTCTATGATAATTCTTCACGGCCTCGATCTTCTTTAGGTTAATCTTAATACCATCACCAGACACCACATGACCAAGAAAAGCTACATTGCCCAACAAAAACTCATATTTGCTAAACTTAGTATACAACTTCTTCTCCCTTAAAGACTAAAGAACCAACCTCAAATGATCCATATGCTCCCACTCATTTCAGGAATAAATAAGAATTTCATCAATAAAGACCACCATACAACTATTAAGGAATGGCCTGAACACCTAATTCATAAGATCCATAAACACGGCTAGACCGTTAGTCAAACCAAATGACATTACCACAAATTCAAAATGCCCAAACCTAGTCTGAGAAGCCATATTGGGAATGTCACACTCCTAACCTTCAACTGGTGATAACTAGAATGGAGGTCAATCTTTGAGAAATGGGTAGCCCCTTGAAGTTGATCAAACAAGTCATCAATCCTTGGCAACAAATACTTATCCTTGATTGTTACCTTATTGAATTACCTACAATCAATGCACATTTGAAGGCACCCATCTTTCTTCCTTACAAATAACACGAAGCAAACCATGGAGATATACTTGGCCTAATAAAGCAATTCTCCAACAAATCTTTTAACTAATCCTTCAACTCTTTTATCTCAATTGGTGCCATACAATAAAGAGGAATCAAAATAGATTGAGTATTCGGGAGAAGATCTATGCCAAAGTCTACTTCCCTTTGGGGAGGAATACTAGGCAAGTCTTTAGGAAACACATACAAAAACTCATTCACCACTGGGACTGATTCAAGTGTAGGTGACTCAGATTCCACACCATTTACCCTCACAATATGATAAATACACCCCTTGGAAATCATTTTCTAGAAGTTGAGGTAGGAAATAAACTAACCTTTAATAGCGGAGTCACTATCCCTCCACTCAAGAACGGGCTCATCCAAAATTTGAAACTTGATTTTTCGGGTTCTAGAATTTATAGAGACATATGAAACATGTAACCAGTCTATTCCAAGAATCATATCAAAATCAAATATCTCAAGTTCGACAAGACCACATGGAAAGACTTTATACAATAAAGGAATAGGACACCCCCGATAAACTATGTGAGCAACAATAGATTTACCTACGAGACTATAAACTAAAAAAGGCACCTCAAGATTTTGGGACTTAAACCAAACTTAACAACCAACAGAGGAGTCACATAAAATAAATTGGCACCTAGATCAAGCCAAGCATATGCATTAACATCAATGATTTTTAATATACCAGTCACAACATCAAGAGTTTACTGAACTTCCTGGCGAGCATAGAGAGCATAAAACCTGTTGTTCCTTGAGGCATCACCTTGAAGAGCTCTTGGTTAGCCTTGAGTAGCTTAAGCCACTTGACCTTGACCCTTTTGAGCACCTTAGGATAGTAAAAAAATCTTATGCTTCTTATCATCGCACCCATAGCATACACCCTAATTCCTCTAACAAGTAGACAAGTGGTTTTTATATTTATATTTACAGGATTACAAGTTGGCCTTGATTTTGGAAAAAAATGCAGAAGTTGCTGAGTTTTTATGTTATACGAGACCTTTTATGGGTCGTAGGGTGGTGTCGTGAACAATACCAGTGAGGGACTATTTTTTGAAGTTTATTTTATGAACATCCAGACAAACCATAGAAGGTTTTATGGATTGTAGAAGATGGTTCGTGCCCTAAGGATCAAAGATTGGGATTTTTTGAAGTTTCATCAAACGAAACCCCCTTTACGGGTTGTAAACCACTTTATGAGTCGAAGAGGGGTATCATAGAGTTGAAGTACAAATTTCTAGCAGCTATGTATGAGACCCTAATTACGGGTCATGGAATGCAATCCACCCCGTAAACCCCTTTAGTAAAGCATGCCAACCAGTTCTCTTGTTTTGTTTAGGACTTGTATTTTACTTATTATAAATAGGTTTATAAGATTATTTTTCCAGAATATTTCACCTAGTCCTAAAAGAACTCAGTAATTAATTAGAGAGAATTGTGAGATCATATTGGAGAGTCTTTGAGAACACTTGTGTTTGAATTTCATCTTTAAGCTTGTAATTTTTATTGAAGTTAGATTTGCTTGTTCTTAATTCTATTGTGTAAGTGTTCAATTATGTTTTCCCACTCCATAATTTTTGCATCTACATAAAAGCATGAGTAGTTTAATCCACAACTAGGGTTGTGGGAACCATGAAGAGCTAATTAAGTAAATTGGATAATTCATAATTCTTGAAAGGTGTATATGCATGTATTAATTAACTCTCTTCATTTTGCATTTTTTTCGATGGTGGCCAACATTAGAACCCACCTAATGTTACTAACTGGACCAAGGTAATAATAAATATAAAAAGAAATTAATTAATTGGATTTCATTGATGTGTTCTCGTCAAATCAATCAAACTAGGCCAAGGGGAGGTTGTACTTGGACTAATGGGTAAGGGTTAGTAATGCACACTATGGAGATGAGCCAAGTCACATAGTGAAATTCACCTCTCACCTTCGACCAAAGGGCTTGGTGAATATAACTTATCGTCCTGTATGCTATGCACCAGAAAACACTTTGGTTATCTGGTGATACTGAGTTGGGGAATCACGAGGAACACAAAACCCTAGTTTCTCTCCATATTAACTTCTCTTTTATATTGGTTAGTTTAGTTATATTTTTCATTGATTATTGCAAACCCCCCCTTTGGGCATTAGTTGGTTAACTATTTGAATTACGATTATTGAATTATTTTTAGTTTATGTATTTCTTATGGGTTTGGCCCTAACCTTTTTTACGTTCTATTTCTTGACAATGACCGCTTTATCCTCTCAAAAGAAGGTGTAACTTGGGCGACATTATGATTTTGACGCTGTTGCCGGGGAATATGGCTAGACTTAGTGAATTCATAAGTAATTCGAGTGATAATCCGTAGTTCCCTTATTTTACTTTTGTTTGTTGTTTTTATTCTTTTTCAGGGTTTAATTCTTGTATTTTCATGACCCAAGCCTAAGGCTTAGATGTGAAATGGCGCAAGGGAAAATCGAATGGACCCCAAACAAGCCTCATAAAGCATCATTACACATCCTTGGTCGCGGAAGCAATAAATCAAGCATCAAAGGTAAATAAATAGGAAGTGGTGCTAAGGGAAAATCTTGCTCAACATCAAAATCAAGAGACAAGTGTTAAACCCATATCGTAGACACATAACATATCCAACAAACACCTCTAATACATAGATAAGAGCGGGGGCAAAGGAAAAGTAACCGAGTTCACCCTCATAATCAATATAAACAACAAAGATGAATATCTCAATACATAATAGAGGAAACATAGACTAGGTCCCCAAAGTAGAGGACTCATCAACTAGCTTGAATAGCACCGACTAGCCACATAGAGGAAGATGATCAACTTAGGCACCGGTTCCTACATGGTGACATCATGTAGGCATAAAGTATGCGTTGGTACGTATGAATGTACTAAGTATGTGGGATGCAATGCAACAATAGATAGGTATCAATCAAAATGCACAATTAAGCAATAGGCATAACATACAATATGACATGTATGATCAATGCTGAAGTAAAACATGCTTAAGTAACTTATGCTCATATAAGATATCATATATGTAGAAGAGACCAAGCTAGCTATTCAAGGTGTAAACCCCTTTGTGGTTTTGTGGTATAACCCCCTCACATTGTTGATGGTAATCATACCTTACTAACACGGTGACGAAGTATTATCCCCTCGCATGGTTGATGTGAGTATAACCCTCCAACATAGTTACCCAGGCTCTTGTCCCCCCGGATCGGGTATGGTCTAATGCAACACTTTATATAGAGTATATCATACACATAAGCTCATTTCATCATCATATAGTCATTCATATCATATCTCATACTTTAGACCTTCAACTCCTCAAGAAACCACAGCCGGACATTTTATCAAACACGTAGAGGATGTGAAATGATAGTATAAAATCATGCAAATTAGAGATGAAATCATGCAAGAAAATCCATTATAATACTATCAATCAACACCTTGCAACACCATCAAGATATATACATCATAACCCCTCATCCAATCTTATAATAGATCCAAGATTAATAGCTCAAAACATAGCAAAACAGTTATAACTTTACATAGCTTTAACGTAGTGTGCAGTGAATTTCATAATATGCAAGATCCATTTGTAAATCAACTTTAAATCATGCAGTTTATGTAAAAGGAGACTTGGGTATCATGGAGGAAAGGAACTCATGAAAGAAACCCACATACCTTAGCTTGGAGAACAACTTGTCAAAGATTGGAGATGGAGACTTGAAGCTTGAAGAAGAACCTTGAAAGAGAACCTTAGATTAGGATGCGGGTTTAGGACTTAAGTTTTGCGAGTAAAAATATCACTAAGTACTTGAGTGAGTATTGGGAAATGTTTAGGATGATATAAGGGTGAAAATTGGCTAAGTATAGGTAAAAACACGTTTGGGATAACGTAGGCCCAACACTTAGAATATTTTGGACGAACCAAAAAAAAACAGTACCCAAAATACACAGGGCCGCGTCATAATGGGGATGTGGAAACCCCTCTGGAAATTGCGTTCTTGAAATTTTGTAATTCCTAAATCTATGCTCTTAAATCGGGGTTAGACCCTTTTACCCCTAATTTGAACCCCCTGAACAAGAATCTAAAGTCAGATTTTTGAAATAATGAATGGAGTTTGAGATACATGAAAATTAAAATTTCAGGCATTCCGAGGCACGTTTTTGGGAACTTTTTGGGGTCGTTACAGTATCTCCCCCTTGGGAATATTCGTCCCCAAATGTAAAAGATACATACAAAACAAGAGTAATCATCAACAAATTGACCCCAACAAAAATGTAACATAACATGTAAAACTCCATATTCTCAAATTCTCAACATAAGTGTAAAATAATCATAAGTTTACCAGCTTAAACATGGATGCATATGAATGACTTAGGGGCTGAAATATGAGACTTGAAATCACATAGGGGACTTAGGATTAGTACGTTAGGTTTGAGTGGAGTGGAAAAGATAAGGATACCGCTTTTGTGTGTCCGCTTCGGCCTCCTATGTAGCACTTTCAACTTGTTGGTTCCTCCAAAGGACCTTAATGAATGCCACCTCTTTCCTCCTCAATCTCTTTACTTACCTATCAAAGATCTGAATCGAGACCTCCTCATAAGTCAAGTTATCCTCAGCAACAACCACAACATTAAGAGGCACAATGGCACTAGGATCACAAACATATTTTCTCAACATAGAGACATGGAACATCGGGCGAACCAAATCATTTCTCTAGGCAACTTCAACTCATAAGGTACCTTGAACACCCTCTCTTTCACCTTATAAGGACCAACATAGCTTGGACTCAGCTTCCCCTTTTTACCAAAACAGACCACACCTTTCATTGGAGAAACCTTCAAATAGACCCAATCATCTATTTGAAATTCTACACCATCCCTTCTTACGTCGGCATAAGATTTTTGATGACTTTAGGCTGTCCTCAACCTCTCCCTAATCAACTTAACTTTCTCAAGAGCCTCTATGACAAGATCTGGTCCCTATAAAGCCACATCTACAACCTCAAACTAACCCACTGATGATCTACAACGTCTTTCATAAAGAGCCTCAAAAGGAGCCATACCGATACTAGAGTGATAGCTATTATTGTTTGCGAATTCAATCAAAGGAAGATGGTCACCCCAACTACCCCTCAACTTCAATACACATGCCCTAAAAATATCTTCAAGGCTTTGAATTGTCCTTTTGGATTGGCAATCTGTATAAGGGTGGAAGGTCGTACTAAGGTGAACTTTTATACCAAGACCCTTTTGAAAAGACATCCAAAAGTGTGAAGTGAATTGTGAGCCAGGATCTGATATTATAAGCAAAGGAATCCCATACAACCTAACTAATGCATGGATGTACAACCTTACATACTCTTCAGCCCCATACGTGATCTTAACCAGTAGAAAGTGAGCCGATTTCATCATCTTATCAACCACAACCTAAATGGAATCAAAACC
>DF364260.1:16586-30883 GCA_000787875.1 Solanum virginianum | reverse complement strand
CAAATTGAGATCTTTTTGAGTGAAGACATATTGGAGGCTCTTATGATCGATAAAGACATCAACATGCACCCCCATACAAGTAGTGGCGCCCAATCTTTAATACAAACACAACAACGATTAACTCTAGATCATGGGTAGGGTAGTTCCTTTCATGCACTTTGAGTTGCCTAGAAGCATAGACTATGATCTTACCATTTTGCATTAGCACACAACTCAAACCAGTTCTAGATACATCACAATATATAAAAAAAAAACCTCAAGTCCATCCGATAGTGACAATATGAAGCGGACACAAGTCTATCCTTTAATGTTTGGAAGCTTTTCTCACATTCGTTGGTCCACACAAACTTAACCTTCTTTTGAGTCAATTTGTTCATAGGGGAAGCAATGGAGGAGAACCTATTCACAAATCTTCTATAGTAACCTGCAAGGCCCAAGAAGCTCCTAATATCTGATGGGGTCAATAGTCTAGGCCAATTCCTAATTACATCGATTTTCTTAGGATCCACTTTTATACTATCCCCTGACACCACATGACCCAAGAATGCAACCTCCTTCAACAAAAATTCCCTCAACCTTTGCAACACAACTCTCAAATGACCCATAAGTTCCTCTCTACTATGTGAGTAGATCAAACTATCATCAATGAAGACCATAACAAAGGAATCAAGGTAAGGTTTAAAGACCCTATTCATTAGGTCTGTGAAGATGGTTCGCGCATTAGTTAGCCCAATTGACATCACAACAAACTTGTAATGCCTATATCTAGTTTGGAAAGCCATCTTAGGAATATCACACTCCCCCACTCTCACTTGATGATACCTAGACAGAAGATCAATCTTAGAGAAAAAGCTAGCCCTTTGCAGTACGTCAAACAAGTCATCAATTCTTGGAAGAGAATATCTATTCTTTGTAGTGATCCTATTGAGTTGCCGATAGTCAATACACATTCTAAATGACCCATCCTTCTTTTTCAAAAACAACACCAGATCACCACAAAGTGATTGACTAGGTCTAATAAATCTGTTTTCCAATAAATCTTTCAATTGCTCTTTTAACTCCTTCAACTCCGTCGGGGCCATATAGTAAGGGGGAATGGAGATAGATTGAGTATTGGGAAGAAGATCTATACCAAAATCTATCTCCCTTTCGGGAGGTACATCGGGAAGGTCATTTGGGAAGACATAAAGAAACTCGTTTACCACGGGAACCGAATCAATGGAATAGACTTTGGACTCCATATCCTTAACCCATACCAGATGATACAAACACCCTTTAGAAATCAACTTATAGGCTTTAATACATGAAATGAATCTACTCTTAACCACCACAACTTGACTTTCACACTCAACGATGGGTTCATTAGGAAATTGATCTTAACCCTATAGGTTTTACAATCAATAGAAGCATAGTAGGCATGCAACCAATCCATCCCAAGAATGACATCAAAGTATACCATGTCAAATTCAACAATATCACAAGGCAACAACTTATTTAAAATGCAAATAGGACAACTCCTATAAACTTTTCTCGCAAAAATAGAGGCACTAATAGGAGTAGACACCTTATATAACTCATGCAACAACTCAAGGACAACATGGAAATCTTTAGCACCGACAGGTGTAACAAAGAAAAGAGTGGCACCCAGATCAATCAAAGCATACATATCAAAGTCAAAGATTTTCAACATACCGGTAACAACATCGGGGACCTCAACAACCCCTTACCTTTCATGTAGGGCATAAAATCAATTGTGCCTTGGGGCACCACCTTGGAGACCACCTCTACCTAATAGGACTGCATTAGCATACCTAACCTTGCCAAGGTTTCTTCGATAATCTACCTTCTTATGACCAAGCTCCCCACATTCATAGCATGCATTAGAAACCTTCAAACATAGGCCTCCACGGCTCCTTCCACATTTAGGGCACACAGCAATAGGAGCCACCCCACCAACACCTTAAGGCCTAGGGTAGTCATTGGCAAACCCCCTTTTAGTAGCATGAGGAGGCCCTTGGCCTTAATGAAATTTAGCACCCTTTTGGGATTTACCCTAAAAAAGGGCCCTCTTGGCCTCATGCCCCCTTCTTTTTCTCAATTTCTCCTCCTCTATTTACTCGGCATAGGTCATAAACCAAGACAAGTCCAGGGCTGTCTTGGTCTCATACCCCCTTCTCTTCCTCAATTTCTCCTCCTCCATTTGCTTGGCATAGGTCATTAACTGAGACAAGTGCATGTCACTAATTAGCATGGCAGACCAGCATTCTTCACTTACCAAGTCGGAGACCCCCATCATGAACTTATTTATCTTAGATCTAGGATCGGCTACCAAATGAGGAGTGTACTTTGAAATTTGATTAAACTTGAGGGCATACTCCCTCACACTCATAGCACCTTGTTTCAAGTTCATAAACTCCACCAACTTTGCTTTCCTTAGCTCAAGAGAGAAAAACAAATTAAGGAAGCCCAACTTGACCTCCTCCTAAAACACCACATTACCAATCCCTTTCTCACCCTTCCATTGCTCATACCAAATTTGGGCTACCCCTTTGAGTTGGTATGCCGCCAAATTTGCCTTTTTATTCGGCACAACTCCCATAATATTCAAGATTTTATAGAGCTCATCAATGAACTCTTGTGAATCTTCATCCACCTTTTACCCATAGAAAACTGGAGGATTAATCCTCATGAAGTCTCTTACCCTAGCTCCATGGTAGTAGCATGAATGGCTTGGGCCCCTTGTTAGACTTGGTTGGCCACCACTTGGGCAAGCATAGTAAGAGCATCCCGGAGCTCACCATTGGTAGGTTATGCATGGGGGGTTTGGGTCTGTCTTCCTCTAGTGTTTGGCATGATTTAGCATAGCAAAGAACAATCGTTAAGGAGGAAAACTCACTATCACTCTATAGCATGACATAGAACATGAAGAATGGAAACATTTCCTAAAACGTCTCCTAGCTTCCTACTTATAGTCATGGCGTGCTTCACAACCATGAATATGACTCTAATCAATGCGATATGTTGGAATCCGAGATCTATCAACCTAGTGCTTGATACCAAGTTTCTCATGACCCAATACTAAGGCCTAGACGTGACATGGTGCAAGGGGGTCTCGAAGGGACCCCAAGCAAGCCTCACAAAGCATCATTACATATCCACGAACACATTCTAAATGACCCATCCTTCTTTTTCAAAAACAACACCAGATCACCACAAAGTGATTGACTAGGTCTAAGATCGGAAAAACAATAAATCAACCATCAATGGTAAATAAAAGGAAAACCAGGGCTAAGGGAAAAGCTTGCTCAATATCATAATCAAGAGACAAGAGTTAAACCCACATCGTACATACATAACATGTCCAACAAACACCTCTAATATGGATAAGAGCGGGGCCCAAGACAAAGTAACCGGGCTTACCCTCATAGTCAAAATAAATAACAAAGATAAATGTCTCAATACATAATAGAGGAAACATAGACTAGGTCCCCAAAGTGGAGGACTTACCAACTAGCTTGAATAGCACTGACTAGCCACATGGAGGAGGATGATCAACTTGGGCACCGGTTCCTACATGGTGACATCATGTAGGCATAGAGTATGTGTTAGTATGTTTGAATGTACTAAGTATGTAGGATGCAATGCAACAATATATAAGCATCATAATCAAAATGCGACGATATGAAAAAATCAAACCAAATGTGGAAGGCCATAAAGAAACACCTAATCAATCAAGCATCATAATCAAAATGCATAATATACAATATGACATGTATGATCAATGCTTAAGTAACTCATGCTCATATAGGATATCATATTTGTAGAAGAGACCAACCTAGCTATTCAAGGTATAAACCCCTTGGTGGTTGGGTGGCATAAACCCCTTACATGGTTGATGGTAATCACACCTTATCAACACGGCGACAAATTATAAACCCTTCATATGGTTGATGAGTATAAACCCCTAACATGGTTACCTGGGCTCTTGTCCTCCCGGATTGGGTATGATCTAATGCAACACTTTATATAGAGTATATCATATATAATATCATTTATCATCATATAGTCATTCATATCATATCTCATGCTTTAGACCTTCAACTCCTCAAGAAACCACATCTGGACATTTTATCAAACACTTAGAGGGTGTGAAATGGTAGTATAAAACCATATAAATTAGAGATGAAATCATGCAAGAATATTCATTGTAAAACCATCAATCAGCACCTTGCAATACCCTCAATACATATACATCAAAACCCCTCATCCAATCTTATAATAGATCCAGGATTAATAGCTCAAAACATAGCAAAACAGGCACAACTTCACATAACTTTAACAAAGTGTGCAGTGAATTTCATAATATGCAAGACCCATTTGTAAATCAACTTTAAATTATGCAATTTATGTAAAAGAAGACTTGGGTATCATGGGGGGAGGGGGGAAGGAACCCATCAAAGAAACCCTTATAACTTAGCATGGAGATGAACTTGGTGAAGATTGGAGATGGAGACTTGAAGCTTCAAGAAGAACCTTGAAGGAGAACCTTAGCTTAGGATGAGGGTTTAGGACCTGTGTTTTGGGAGTAAAAATATGACTACGTGTTTGAGTGAGTATTGGAAAATGTTTAGGATGATATAAGGGTGAAACTTTGCTAAGTATACGTAAAAACACATTTGGAAAAACTTAGGCCTAACACTTAGAATATTTTGGATGAACTAAAAAAATAATGCCCGAACTACACAGGGGCGCGTCGCGAGGGCGACTTGGAAACCCCTCTAGAAATTGCGTTCTTTAAATTCCCTAATTGCTAAATCTTTGCTCTCAAATAAGGTTTAGACCCTTGTCCCCCTAATTTCGACCCCTAGAAGAAGAATCCGATGACGGATTTTCAAAATAACAAATAAAATTTGATATATATAAAAATTACAATTCTGGGCATTCCGAGGCACATTTTTGTGCACTTTTTGGGGTTGTTACAGGTATATGCTCAACACCCAGAGTCAAGGCAATCCCTTAACTCTGTTTGACCTAGAGATCTATAAAATATTAAGTAGAATGGCCCAAGACAACTATAATAACGCCATCAATACAGCTTCGAATAGGAATAACAATAAGGATGCTGAGAATGAGAACCCACCTCCTTTGGAGGATATTGCTCCACAACCTCAGGATTTCAATCCTAATGCTTACTAGTGGAATCAATATAGGCATAATCATATGGTTAAGGAGGTGACTGGAGCTAATGTGTTGCCACCACTACTGGCAGACACAAAGTTCACAGTCTCGAGTGGGTTACTTCAGATGTAGCAGAACCGTGGGTTATTTGCGGGCTTAGTATTAGAGGATCCTCATAGCCACCTACATAATGAGGCATTCATATGTATGATGAGAACATAAAATTTATCTATGGATGCTATCGGACTTCGTGTCTTCCTATTATCTTTAATCGATAATGTAGCATTATTGCTATCTAAGCTCCCACATAGTTTGATCACTAGCTACGTAGAATTGAGAGGGCCTTTGTGGCATGGTACTTCCTTAAATAGAAGAGGCTCAAGTTGGAGGACCAAATCATCAACTTTGAGTAACTTACTGGTGACTCGATCAGTACCACATAGGAGCAGTTTAATAGATGCTTAATGGGTACACCGACCCATATGATTATAGACAATGTCCTGGTGGAGAGTGTCATCAATTTCTAGATTAAAATAGCCAAGCATGTGTTGACACTTTCTTGGGAGGTTTGTTTATGGACCAACCATTCACAGAAATTGCTGAGTAGCTAGACGATATGAAAAAATCAAACCAAATGTGGAAGGCCATAAAGAAACACCTAATCAATCATGTGGATACTAAGGTAATAAGCCCCCAGGTAGCAAAAATAACTATGGAGTTTATCAGGATGCTTGCTCAAAAGAGTGCAATCTGGAAAGGCTAATAAAGCAGACGTAAGAACTAGTTGCAGCAAGGGACATTCAGAAAACTCACCACACCAAGTGTGAGGGCCGCAAGGATCATAGTAGGAGTAGCCATTATGTCTCCCCCCACAACCATAACATAGGGGTTGCAAATTTTAGAGTCGAGGAGATGCTTGGCTAGTTGTTAAAGAGGGCTGACACATAAGTCTAACATTACCAGTATAAAGTGAAAAGTTAAATACCATTTGGTCAAAATCAAGTAGCTCAACCATCAGTTCGGACAAGTGTTCGCCCAATTAAATCAAATTCAAAGAGACATTGATGGCCGTCACCATTTTTTAAAATCTAAAAAACACTGATGGGTACACTATAAAGACAAATAGTGGCAAGAGAAGCACCCCCGAAAATGCTACAAATAGTAAGCACAAAATCTTAAAGAAGTCTAATTACTCAAGCCATCTATGTCGTGCCGCGACAATAAATCAGGCACTGCTTGGGAAGCAACCCAAGGTGGACACTAGTGCTTAGGGGCCCAGCTATGTTTTTGACCCATATATGTTTTATTTTTCTTTGATTTTGTGCATTGGGGATAATGCACATCTTTTTAGATAGGGTGTGGGTAGTTATGTGCCTCAGTGAAGTCTGTGTAGCTTGAGTCCATAACTACCCCAATTTTTTATCCTGAGGTTTTCTTGCCTATGTTCTTTTTCTCCATGGATATTTAATTTTTATTTAACCAACATATTTAAGATGTTTAGATAGTATTTTTAATATATAGTACTAATACTTGTGGCATATACTATGTTACTATGTTGTTCTTGAAATACGATACCCACCTAAAAAAATTTATTAGTAGTTAGATAGTAATCATATGTTTAGGTTTGTTACAATGTTTGTTCTGATAAGTGAGGATAAATTGAGATAAAAAGCATGATCGGAGAGTCATTTATTGATAATGTATATAGTACTATGTGAGTGTGAGCTTAATTTGCTAGATTCATATGTTTTGTTCTAATTCATAACTTGTTGTGTTAATCTAAGTTAGATTGTAGATTAATTAGATCAAGAAAGGATCTTAGGCCATTGTTCTTAATTGTTTACTTAGCCCAAAATGACCAACCAAAATGATGATATATCCCTTGTTCCTAATGTTTGAGCCTATCATGAACTTATTCTTTGAAAACACCTGATTAACCTAGCCTTGATTAGTTGTAAAGTCCTGAAATTGGCCCTGGTCCTTCCTTGAACATTGTGCACCTGGATTGAGGCAAAATGCCTAAGTTGAGGGTGGCTACCAAATGTGGTGCTGGTTCAAAGGATGGATATTGTGCACCTCAACATAGGCCAACAGCCTAAGTTGAGGGTGTCTGGTGTAAGGTTGAAACACAAAAATGAGGGGATGAATTAGTAATATTGAGGAAAAAAGAAAAAACATGTACAAGGTGCAAAAAAAATAAGTGATGCCTTAGTTGTGAGCTGAAAAGCAAAATAAGAATAAAAACAAGACACAAAGATGAAAAATGAAAAGAAAACACCCAGACAAGCTTGAAGTATGAAAAAGGGAGAATAAGGTGAAAATAACATATTTAGTAGGGCCAAAGTGTAGGAAAATGCAGTGTAAAGGAGGGCCTTTAGTCACTATGTTCCCATATTACCATACCAAAACCCCTTGAGCTACATTAAAAGCCTAGAAAGTCCTAAAGTGATCTTAGTCCTGTTAGTTGAAGGTCTTACTCTCATATAGGGGCAAGCCTATGGTATTAGGCATGATACATGAATATCTTTTGTGAGATTGAATGATTTTTCATAGTCCTAAGGTTATACATGAAAACATCATTAAATGTCAGATACGGGACTTCTTTCTGTGATGGCACTTGCATTGTATTGTTAGCACTAGATTTGTTCAGTGATTATAGATTGTTGATACTACCTCGCTTGTCATAGTTGTGTTGTCACATGCACCAGTTTGTATTGGTTTGCTAGATAGCTATCTGATCATGTTTTGAAAAGTTAATATGGGTACCTGAGTTTGAGATTTATGTGATGTATGCCATGGGGTTGAGGTCTATGTGTTACACCACCCAATCCTAGGGCCTAGACATGACACGGCAAATAGGAACCCAAAGGAACACCAAACAAGCCTCTTAGCATATCAATTACACATCCTTGGTCGCGATGCAAAATAACAACAAGAGGCAGTAAAAGAGGGATAAAAGGACTAAGGGAAGTCTTTGATAGCATAAAACATAGAAGAGTCAAAGCTCAAAGCATAATTACATCATTAGTCCCAACAACACCTTTAAGCATAGATTTGAGTAGGGGCTAAGACACTTTCTGGGCTTACCCTCATAGCATCAAAAGTTCAACATGAAAAGAAAATAAGTGACAAGAGTAAGATAGCTAATGTCCCCAAACTTGAGGACTTACCAAAGTTCTTCTTCCAATATGCCAAGACTAGCCACGGGGAGGATGATCAAGAGATGGTACAATTCCTACATGGTAACATCATGTAGGCATAGAGTATGCATTAGTAAACTAGTACTTGGAATCTAAGGCATAACACCCCCTTGGAGGGTGATTGAGATATGTACCCCTCAATCGGTAGATGGGAATAACACCCCCCATCAAAGTGGCCAAGGTATATACCCCTCAAACGTGGTAGATGGGCATAGTACCCCCATCATAGTGGTCGATGTATATACCCCTCAATGTGGTATATGCCGCATAGCACCCCCCATTAAAGTGGCCAAGGTATAACCCCTCAACGTTGTAGATGGGCATAGAACCCCCCAACAAAGTGGCCAAGGTATATACCCCTCAACGTGGTAGATGGGCATAACACCCCCTATCAAAGTGGTTGAGGCATATAACCCCCTCAACAAGGTGTGGTAAACTTGCAACACTATAGATATTTTTCATGAATTCATCACATATATATATTCCTTTTATCATCATAAAGTCACTTGACTCATAAGCTATACAATAGATAATCAATATTGAAGAATCCATAACCATACATTTTATCAAACACTTGGCATGTATGTAATGCGAGTTTAGAATCATGCAATTCAAGAGTGAAATCAAGTGAGAAAAGTCCAGGTAAATCAACCCACCAACAATTGGTAAAACACTCATGAAAGATACATTGAAACCCCTTATCAAATCTTATCATAGATCAAGGATTCATAGCTCAAAACATGCTTATATAGTCAACATTTTATGAAACCTCAACATGGTTTATAATCAAACTTCATAATAAAAGATACCCATAGATAATCCAACTTAAAAACATGCAATTTACTTAAGAAGGAAGGTTGGGCACCATGGGTGAAGATCCAATGGTGGAAACCCACATACCTCAACTTTGCAGATTTCCTTGAAGAAAATTTGAATGAGAACTTGAAGCTTGAATTAAATTCTTGAGATCCAGAAATGAGTTTGGGACACTTGAATTTGGTTGAAATATTTAGCTAAGTATTAGACAGGATTTTGAGAGTGTCTTGAATGATATGGGGTTGAAAAATGACTAAGTATAGGTACTTTTACACATAGGAAGGCTTAGGCCGACGAACCCAAATCCTTAAGCCAAAATTAAAAAACTAGAAACAAAATACACTGATCCACGCTAGCCAGGCCATGGATCCGCATAATTTTTTGTAAATTTTGAAAAATGAAATTTTTCTATGGTTGCTCTAAAATCGGGATTATACCCATTTTCCACTCAATTTTGCCCCTTGATCATGAATATGAAGTCGAATTTTTGATATCACGCATGGATTTTAAGATATATGAAATTATGATTATGGGCATTTTCAATGCACAATTTTTGAGCACTTTTTCGGATGTTTCAATATCTCCCCCTTGGGAATATTTGTCCTCGAATATCAAAGAAATGTACATAAGAGAAGTACTCTTGAAGAAATCTTCCCAGCAACAATGCAACAATGCACTTAAATACCATTTTCAAAAAATCTCAACATAAGTGTCAAAAATCACCGTCTGCCTCGGCTTCCCATGTGGCACTTTCAACTTGTTGGTTCCTCCAAAGAACCTTAACTGAAGCTACATCCTTGTTTCTCAACCTCTTCACTTATCTATCAAAAATCTTCACCGGGACCTCCTCAACACTCTATAAGGACAACCAACCTTGGGCTCAATTTACCCTTCTTGCCAAATTGGAATACACCCTTCCTGGGTGAAACTTTCAAGTAAACCCAATCACTAATCCTTAAATTCAAGATATTTTCTTCTCACATTGGAATATGACTTTTGTCTACTTTGGTCTATTCCTAATCTCTCCATTATCAACCTCACCTTCTCCCAAGCTCCCATAACCATATTCGGTAAAATCAAAGTCATCTCACCTATACATCTCTCTTAAATCTCTATACCTCTTTGTGGAGCCGGGGTGAATAGAACATGATGAATTATGAGCCTCATCTAAAGACCAACTTCCTCAAGTCATCAACATTAGGCACACACCATCTACCTTGGTACGTAAGGGCACCATCTCCCCCTTGAGAGAAAACCCCATTTTACCATCTCTCACCAAGGTCTTCAATTCTAGCAAGGCAGGGTCAAGATCTTGTTTTGCCTTTGCCTCCTTGATCATTGAAGGCTTAGAACTATCTACAACCACTAAACCACCATTGTCAACCTCCTCCAACCTATCTCCCAATCCAGCTAACCGATGAACCTCTCTTGCCACCTCTTTACCACTATCATCAACACGAGTTAGACCACCCATAGACTCCCTACTTAGAGAATTGACCACAACATTAGCCTTACCAGAGTGATAATGTACAGTCATATCATAATGTTTAAGGAGCTCTAACTACCTTCCTGATCTCAAATTAAGATATTTTTGTGTGAACACATAATGGAGACTCTTATGATGGGTAGACACATTAACATAAACCCAATATGAATAATGATGCCAAATTTTCAAAGTAAATACCATGACAGCCAATTTAAGATCATGAGTAGGATAATTCTTCTCATGCACCTTAAGTCTTCTAGAGGCATACGTTATCATCTTACCAATTTTTATCAAAACACAACCCAAAAGAATTCTTGAGGCATAAAATACACAACAAACCCTTCCAACTCTTCTGGTAGAGACAAGATAAGAGCGAAGACAAGCTTATCTTTCAAAGTTTGGAAACTTTTTTCACACTCATCGGTCCACACAAATTTTGCCTTCTTTTGGGTCAACATAGTCATGGGAGAAGCAATAGAGGAGAAATCATTCACAACCCTCGAGTAGTAACCTGCTAAGCCCAAGAAACTACTAATGTCCAGTGGAGTCAAAGGTCTAGGCCAATTTCTAATTACCTCTATCTTTTTAGGATCCACCTTAATACCATCACTTGGCATCACATGGCCTAGGAAAGCAACCTCTTTTAACCAAAACTCACACTAAAGACCCTATTCATAATATCCATGAAGATAGCCGGTGCATTAGTCAACCCAAAGGACATAACCACAAAATCAAAGTGCTCATATCTAGTTCGGAAGGCCATCTTGGGAATGTCACACTCCCTCACTTTTATTTGGTGATACTCAGACCTAAGATCAATCTTAGAGAAGTGACTAGCCACTTGATGTTGATCAAAAAGGTTATCAATCCTTGGTAGAGTGTACTTATTCTTTATGGTGACCCTATTAAGTTGTCGGAAATCAATACACATTCTAAGAGTACCATTCTTTTTCTTCAAAAACAACACCAGTGCACCCCAAGGTGATTGTCTAGGCCTTGTAAGACCCTTCTCTAAAAAATCCCTCAATTGCTTTTTCAACTCCATCGGGGCCATACAGTAAGGGGGAATAAAAATGGGTTGAGTATCGGGAAGGAGGTCTACACCAAATTCTATTTCCCTTTTGGGAGGAACACTGTGAAGCTCATTTGGAATAGCATCAAGAAATTCATTAATCACCAGAATCGACTCTATAGAAAGGACTTTGGACTCAACATCCCTAACCCTCACAAGATGATAGAGACACCACCTTAGAAATCAACTTTTGGGCTTTAATGCAAAATATGAACCTACACTTGACCACCATATCATGACTCTCCCACTCAAGGACGAGTTCATTAGAGAATTAGAATTTGACTATACAGGTTCTACACTCAATAGAAGCATAGTATGCAGACAACTAATTCATCCCAAGAATTACATCAAAATCCACCATATCTAACTCAACAAAATCACAAGGCAATATTTTATGCAAAATGAATATGGGACAATTCCTATAGACTCTTCTAGCAATAATGGATACACCTATGGGAGTAGACACTTCATAACGCTCGCACAATAATTCGGGACTAACATGAAACATTTTGGCAATAAATGAAGTAACTAAAGAAAAAGTGAAACTCGGGTCTATCAATTCATACACATCAAAATCAAAAACCTTTAACATACCTGGAAAGGACCATGTCAAGTCTAGTGATCCCTAAGAGGGGTAATATTGAAAACATTGATGCTTATCTCCATAATCCATAGTAACACATGGACATTATCCTGACTCATGCCTCTTTGTACCACACTCAAAACACGCACTTGGACTGGCCACACAATCACTCAAATAGTACCTTCCATATTTGTGACTCATAGGGGAAACTTGAACACCAACCCCCTGGCCTTTCCCTTAAATATATGGGCAATTGGAAAGGTTGTGGCCTATCTTGCAACACCTAAAGCATGCACCCATGTTCCTCCTACATGTTCTATATGTTTTCTCATATATCTTGGGCACCTAGGATGAGTCATTCCACTATAGCCACCATGCTTAGCATATGGAAGCCTATCTTCAATTTGGAATATCCTTTTTCCGTCCTTTGAGGCCATCGAGCAATTTCTCATCTTGTGCCCATCTTTACCACACTTGAAGCAATCGATAATTATCGCCAAACACCTTTCTTAGTGTCCCATGCCACACTCTTGGCAAGTGGAAAAAGGTCTACTTTTCATATTTGGGCTGTCACGTCCCAAGCCTAAGGCCTAGACATGACCAATGAATAGGAAACCTGAAAGGACCCCAAACAAGCCTCATAACATATCATTACACATACTTGGTTGCGAAAACAATATTAAACATCATAAGAAAACATGAACAAGGGGAAATAGAACTAAGAGAGAAGGAGGATGTAATACTTAAACAACATAAAAGAGTCAAAGCTCATACATAAATACTCGACATGTCTAACAAGCACCTCTAAATACATAGATAGAGCGGGGGCCAAGAAAAAGTAATCAGGCTCACCCTCATAGTCAAATAGAACATAAGATAGTGTCTTAATACATAAATAAGAGGGAAACATAAACCAAAATCCCCGGAGTAGAGGACTCACCAACAAGCTTGGAATAGCACCGCCTAGCCATATGGAAGAGGATGATCAACTTGGGCACTGGTTCCTACATGGTGATATCACGTAGGCAAGAGTATGTGTTAGTATGTTTGAATGTACTAAATATGTGGGATGCAATGCAACAAGAGACAAGCTTCATAATCCACATGCATAACGATAGACAACAGGCATAATTTAACAATGTTTCATGTATGGTCAATGCATAAGTAAAACATGCTTAGGTAAGTCATGCTCATATAGAATATTATATGTGAAGATGAGACCAAACTATCTTCCCAAGGTATGAACCCCTTGGTAGGTTAGTGAAGTCACCACCCCATCACCTAGGTGGAGTTGAGTTTAAACCCTCATTCTATGTTCATGACGATGCCATCCCATCACCCTAGAGAAGATGAGTTTTAACCCTCATTCTAGGTAACTCGGGCTTTTGTCCCCCCGGATTGGGCATGGTCTATGCAATACTTTATATAGGATTCATCATAGATCTAATGTAATACCTTATGTAGGAATAATCATGTGCATAAGCTCATTTCATTATCATAACATCATTCATATCATTTATCATGCTTTGGACCTTCAATTTCTTAAGAAAACATAACTGGACATTGTATCAAACACTTTAGGGTGTGTAATGGGGTTAAAAAAGCATGCAATTTGGAGATGAAATCATGCAGAAAAATTAGTGGTAAAACCTTTAATCAACACTTAGCAACACCCCCAAGACATTCATATCAAAACCCCTCATCAAAACCCACATTACATTCAAGATTTGAAGCTCAAAACATGCTTAAACAACCATACATTCATCTATTAAATCATTGTGCAGTAAATTTCTCAATATTCAAGACTCACATATAAAATCAACTTTAAATCATGCATTATTAAGTAAAAGAGAGTTTAGGCACCATGGGTGGAAGAGCCTTATAGTTCAACACCACATACCTTAGGTTTTGTGAAGTTCCTGAAGAAGACTTTAATGGAGATTTGAAGCTTGAGTGAGATAC
>DF364260.1:4927-16554 GCA_000787875.1 Solanum virginianum | reverse complement strand
CCTATGCACCTCCCTAGCCATAAATCCTTGAGATAGCCCTTAAGTTTGAGACTTGAATTTAGGGTTAGAAATGAGTCTAAGTGTTTGGGAAATATTGGGGAATGTTTTTGGGTGATATAAGGGTTAAACAAGGCTAAGTATAGGTGAAAATATTTTTGGAAAACTTAGGTCCAACACTTACAAAAAACCTGGGAGAACCAGAAAAAGACAGTGCAGGAAAAACACCTCTCTGCATCGCTGAGGGGTCGCAAACCGCTTTTGGAAATTGCAACCAAGTGCAAATTTCATAATTCGATTCCTTTGCTTTATATTTGAGGTTAGACCCTTGTCACGCTAATTTGGACCCCTTGAACAAGAATATGAAGTTGAATTTCTAAAATTTCAAATGGATTTTTAGATATACGGAAAATAAGATTCTGGGCACTTTCAAGGCATATTTTCGGGAACCTTTTTGGGGTCGTTTCAACATCTCCCCCTTGGGAATATTTGTCCCCGAATGTAGAGGAGACATACAAGACAAGAATAATCATGAACAAAATCAACCCCAACATGAATGCAATATTATATTTAAAACATCACTTTTAAAATCCCATTATAAGTATGAAATCATCATAAATTGTCAACTTAAACATGAATGCACATGAATGACATAAGGCTGAAATGTAAGACTTGGAGTCACATAGGAGACTTAGAATTAGTACCTTAGACTCAAGTGGAGTGAAAGAGATAAGGGTACTGCTTTTGTATGTCCGCTTACGTCTTCTAAGTAGCACTCTCGACTTGATGCTTCCTCCAAAGGAGCTTAATGGATGCCACCTCTTTGTTCCTCAATCTCTTTACTTGCCTATCCAAGATCTGAACTGGAACCTCCTCATAAGTCAAGTTATCCTCAAAAACACCCATAACATCAAGGGGCACAATGGCATTAGGATCACCAACACACTTTCTCAACATAGAAACATTGAATACTTGATGGACCAAATTTATCTCATTAGGCAACCTCAACTCATAAGCCACCTTACCAATCCTCTTTATCACCTCATAAGGATCAACATACCTAGGACTCAATTTCCCTTTCTTACCAAAATGAACCACACCTTTTATTAGAGAAACCTTTAAATAAACCCAATCACCAACTTGGAATTCTAGGTCTCTTCTTCTCACATCGGTATAGGATTTTTGACGACTTTGGGCTGCCCTCAACCTTTCCCTAATCATCTTAACCTTCACAAGAGCATCCATAACTAGACTTGGCCACAATAAGGCCACCTCTCCCACCTCAAATCAACCCACTGGTGATCTACAACATCTCTCATAAAGAGCTTCAAAAGGAGCCATACCGATGCTAGAATGATAGTTATTGTTGTAGGCAAACTCAATCAATGGAAGATGATCATCCCCACTACCCTTAAGCTCTAAGATACAAGCCCTAAGAATATCCTTAAGTGTTTGAATTGTCGTCTCGGCTTGGCCATCTGTTTGAGGGTTGAAGGTCGTAGTAAGGTGAACTTTTGTTCCAAGACCCCTTTGAAAAGATTTCCAAAAGTGTGAAGTAAATTGTGCACCACGATCCGATATAATGGATAAGGGAACCCCATGCAACCTTACCAACTCATGGATATACAACCTTGCATACTTTTCAGCCCCATATGAAGTCTTAACCGGTAGAAAGTGAGGAGCCCATTTCGTCATCCTATCAACCACAACCCATATAAAATCAAAACCTTTTCTAGTCTTGGGCAACCCAACCACAAAATCCACAATAACTACCTCCAACTTCCAAGTAGGAATATCTATGACTTGGGTTAGGCCACTCGGCTTTAGTGTTTAGCTTTGACTTGTTGGCAGCTATGGCATCCGTAAACAAATTTGCAATGTCTCTCTTCATGCCTCCCCACCAATACACATCCCTTAAGTCTCTATATATTTTGGTAGAGCTGGGGTGGATAGAATACAAGGAATTATGGGCTTCACCAAGAATTCTTTCCCTCAAACCATCAACACATGGAACACACAACCTACCTTGGTATCTAAGTGCCCCATCTCCTCCTTGGGAGAAAACCTCTATCTTGCCTTCTTTCACCAAGGCCTTCAACTCAAGCAAGAGGAGTCTAGATCTTGTTTTCCTATCACCTCATCAACTAAATAAGATTTAGAACCATCAACAACAATAACGCCATTACCCACATCTTCCAACCTCACCCCCAATCTAGCCAACCTATGCACCTCCCTAGCCATCTCCCTTTCACCACCATCCATATGAGCTAGGCTACCCATAGACACCCGATTCAAAGCATCTGTCACAATATTTGCCTTACCGGGATGATAATGCATACTCATGTCATAGTCTTTAAGGAGTTCCAGCCACTTTCTTTGTCTCAAGTTAAGATCTTTTTGAGTGAAGACATATAGAAGGTTTTTATGATCAGTGAAGACATCAACATGCATCCCATACAAGTATGACACGAAATCTTTAATGCAAAAACCATGGCAGCTAATTCAAGATCATGGGTAGGGTAGTTCTTTTCATGCACCTTGAATTGCCTAGAAGCATAGGTTATGACCTTACCATTTTACATTAGTACACAACCCAAACCAACTCCAGATGCATCACAATACACAATAAAACCCTCAAGCCTATCTAATAGTGACAATATAGGAGTGAACACAAGTCTATCCTTCAATGTTTGGAAGCTTTTCTCACATTCATCGGTCCACACGAACTTAACCTTCTTTTGAGTCATTTTTGTCATAGGAGAAGCAATAGAGGAGAATCTATTCATAAACCTCCTATAGTAACCTGCAAGGCCTAAGAAACTCCTAATATCCAATGGGGTCAATGGTCTAGGCCAATTCCTAATCATATTGGTTTTCTTAGCATCCACTTTTATACCATCCCCGAACACCACATGGCCCAGGAATACAACCTCTTGCAACCAAAATTCACACTTGTCATACTTATCATACAATCTCTCCTCCCTCAATCTTTATAATACAACCCTCAAATTACCCACATGCTCCTCCCTACTATGTGAATAGATCAAAATATCATCAACGAAGACCACAAAAAGGAATCAAGGTAGGGCTTGAAGACCCTATTTATTAGGTCTATGAAGATGGCCGGCGCATTAGTCAACCCGAAGGACACTATCACAAATTCATAATGCCCATATCTAGTTTGGAAGGCTGTCTTTGGAATATCACACTCCCTCACCCTTACTTGATGGTACTCGGACCAAAAGATAATTCTTAGAGAAAAAGCTAGCCCCTTGCAATTGGTCAAACAAGTCATCAATCCTTGAAAGAGGATATCTATTCTTTATAGTGACCCTATTGAGTTGCCAGTAGTCAATGCAAATTCTAAGTGACTCATCTTTCTTCTTTACAAACAACACTGGTGCACCCTAAGGTGATTGGCTAGGTCTAATAAACCCCTTCTCCAACAAATCCTTTAATTGCTCCTTTAACTCCTTCAACTCCACCGAGGCCATACGGTAAGGGGGAATTAAGATAGGTTGGGTGTTGTGAAGGAGATCCATGCCAAAATCTATCTCCCTTTTGGGAGGGACACCGGGAAGGTCATTTGGGAAGACATCAAGAAATTTATTTTCAACCGGGATCGACTCAATGGAAGGGACTTTAGATGACACATTTTTGACTCTGACAAGATGATATAAACACCACTTGGAAATCAACCTATGGGCTTTAATGCATGGGATGAACCTACCCCTCACTACCATATCATGACTTTCTCACTCAAGGATGGGTTTATTTGGAAATTGAAACTTGACCCTATGTGTCCTAGAATCAATAGAATCATAGTATGCATGCAACCAATCCATCCCAAGAATACCATCAAAATCAACCATATCTAATTTCACAAGATCACAAGGTAAGATTTTATGCAAGATGTAAACTAGAGAATTTCTATACACCCTCCTAGCAACAATTGATACACCAATAGGAGTAAACACCTCATATGACTCATGCAACAATTCTGACTCAACATGGAACTTTTTAGCAATAAAGGGGGTAACAAAGGAAAGGGTCACACCCAGATCAATCAAAGCATATACATCAAGATCAAAGATTTTCAACATACCAGTAACTACATAGGGAACTCACTAACTCCTTGCCTTCCATGTAGAGCATAGAATTGATTGTGCCTTAGGATACCACCTTGAGGACCACCCCTACCTAATGGAACCGCATTTGCACACCAACCTTGCCACGATTTCTTGGACAATCCACCTTCTTATGACCAAGCTCCCGATGACCATAGCATGCACTAGTACCCTTCAAGCATGGGCCAGCATGGTTCTTTCCACATTTAGGACACACATCATTAAGAGCCATAATACCTACACCTTGGGGCATAGGGAAATCATTGGTAAACTCCCTATTTATAGCATGAGGAGGCCCTTGGCCTTAATGGAATCGACTACCCCTAATACGAACTCTCTTGGCCTCATGACCTCTTCTCTTTCTCAACTTTTCTTCTTTCGTTTGTTTGACATATGTCATTAACTGAGACAAGTCCATATCACTAATAACCAACGCGGACCGACACTCTTCAATTACTAAATCGGAGACCCCCATAACAAACTTATTCATCCTTGACCTGGAGTCGGCCACTAAATGAGGAGCATACTTTCAAAGTTGATAAAATTTGAGGGTATACTCCCTCACACTCATGCCACCTTGTTTTAAGTTAATAAACTCAACCAACTTTGGTTCCCTAAGCTTAAGAGGGAAGAACTGATTAAGAAAGGCCACATTAAATTCCTCCCAAAGCACCATATAGCCATTACCCTTCTCACCTTTCCATTGATCAAACCAAATTTGGGCCACCCCCTTGAGTTGGCATATCGCCAACTCCGCCTTCTTATTTGGCCCAATACCCATGATTGACAATATTTTGTATATTCCATCAATAAACTCTTGTGGATCCTCATCCATCTTTGACCCATGGAAAACCAGAGGATTCATCCTTATAAAGTCCCATACCCTAGCTCCTAGGGTAGTAGCATTAGGAACTTAGGCCCCTTGTTGGACTTGGTTGGCCCTACTTGGGCAAGCATTGTAAGAGCATCTCGGAGCTCACCATTGGTAGGTTGCTCTTTGAGAGTTTGGGCTCATCTTCCCCTAGTATTCGGCATGATCTAGCATAGCAAAGAACAATCGTTGGGGGGGAACCAACTTATCACATCTCTAAAGCATGACTTAGAACATGAAGAACAGAAATATTTTCTAAAACATCTCATAGCATAGCATAGAAAAGAGCAATTGTAGGGGGGAAAACTTACCACAACTCTATAGCATGACTTACAAAATAAAAAAGGAAAACATTTCCTAAAACGTCTCATAGCCTCCTATTCATAGTCAAGGCGCGCTTCACAACCATGAATAGGACTCTAATCGATGCGGTGTGTTGGACTCTGAGGATCTATCAACCTAGTACTTTGATACTAAATTTGTCGTCTCCCAAGCCTAGGGCCTAGATGTGATCGGCGAATGGAGAACCTAAAGGGACCCCAAAACAAGCCTCATAGCATATTATTATATATCCTTGGTCACGGAAGCAATACTAAACATCATAAGAATACATGAACAAGGGTAAATGGGACTAAGGCAAAAGAAGGATGTAATACTTAAACAACATAGAAGAGTCAAAGCTTATTCATAAATACTCAATATGTCTAACAAACACCTCTAAATACATAGATAGAGTGGTGCCAAGACAAAGTAACCGGGCTCACCCTCATAGTCAAATAGAACATAAGATAGTGTCTCAATTAATATATAAGAGGGAAACACAAACCAAAGTCCCCGAAATAGAGGACTCACCAACAAGCTTGGAATAGCACCACCTAGCCACGTGAAAAAGGATGATCAACTTGGGCACTGGTTCCTACATTGTGATATCATGTAAGCAAGAGTATGTGTTAATACGTTTGAACATACTAAGTATGTGGGATGTAGTGTAACAAGAGAAAAGCTTCATAATCCATATGCATAATGGTAGACAATAGGGATAATATAGCAATATTTCATGTATGATCAATGCCTAAGTAAAACATGCTTAGGTAAATCATGCTCATATATAATATCATATGTGAAGATGAGACTAAGCAAGATTCCCAAGGTATGAACCCCTTGGTAGGTTGGTGATGTTACCATGCCATCACCTAGGTGGAGATAAATTTAAACCCTCATTCTAGGTTCGTGAAGATACCACCCTATCACCCTGATGGAGATAAGTTTTAACCCTTATTCTAAGTTACCTGGGCTCCTGTCCCCCTGGATTGGGCATGGTCTATGTAACACTTTCTATAGGATTCATCATAGCTCTAATGCAATAGCTTATGTAGGAATAATCATCTACATAATCTTACTTCATCATCATAATATCATTTATATCATTTCTCATGCTTTGGACCTTCAATTCCTCAAGAAAACATAATCGGACATTTTATCAAACACCTTGGGTATGTGTAATGGACCTAAAGACTCATATCATATCTCATGCTTTGGACCTTCAATTCCTCAAGAAAACATAATCGGACATTTTATCAAACACCTTGGGTAATCATTCATATCATATGTCATGCTTTGGACCTTCAATTCCTTAAGAAAATATAACCAGACATTTTATCAAAAACCTTGAGGGTGTGTAATGAAGGTAAAAGAGCATGCGACTTGAAGATAAAATCATATAAGAAAATCAGTGGTAAAACCTTTAATCAACACCTTGCAACACCCTCAAGACATTCATATCAAAACCCCTCATTAAAACCAATATTAGATGCAAGATTGGAAGCTCAAAACCTGCTTAAACAACCATACATTCATGTATAAAAATCACTGTGCAGTAAATTTCTCAATATTCAAGACCCACATGTAAAATCAACTTTAAATCATGCATTATTAAGTAAACGAGGGTTTAGGCACCATGGGTGTAAAGACCTAATGATTCAATACCATATACCTTAGCTTTTGTGAAGTTCTTGAAGAAGTCTTTAATGGAGATTGGAAGCTTGAATGGTTCAACACCACATACCTTAGCTTTTGTGAAGTTCTTGGAGAAGACTTTAATGGAGATTGGAAGCTTGAATGAGATCCTTGAAGAAATCCTTGAGATTGGCCTTGAGTTTGGGACTTGAATTTAGGGTTAGAAATGAGTAAGTGTTTGGGAAATATTAGGGAATGTTTTGGGTTATATGAGGGTGAAATAAGGCTAATTATAGGTTAAAATACATTTGGGAAAACTTAGGTCCAACACTAAGAAAAATCTGGGCGAACTAGAAAAAAATAATACAGGAAATCACCTCTCTGCATCGTGGAGAGGTCGCGGACCACTTCTGGAAATTTGCACCAAGTGCAATTTTCATAGTTCAATTCCTTTGCTTTAAATTATAGGTTAGATCCTCATCACCCTAATTTTGACCCCCTTGTTGCATAATTACATTTTTAGTTCCAAAAACACCTCTAAGCATAGATTTGAGCGGCGTCCAAGATACTTTCTTGGCTTACCCTCATAGCATAAAGAGTTCAACATGAAAAGAAAATAAGTAACAAGAGTAAGATAGCTAATGTCCTCAAACTTGAGGACTCACCAAAGCTCTTCTTCCAATATGCCAACAATTGCCATGGGGAGGATGATCAAGAGGTGCTCAGATTCCTACATGGTAACATCATGTAGGCATAGGGTATGCATTAGTACGTTTGAATGTAAGAAGTATGTAGGATGAAATGCAATAAGACATAGGCAACTTAGTCAAAATGCATATACATAGGCAATGCGTAAATATAATAACAATATGATATGCATGATCAATGCTTGAGTAAAACATGCTTGTAAGACTAAGAAGATAGATTACATGTGTAGGAAGAGACCATCATAGACCAAGCAAACTAGTACTTTGAATCCAAGCCATAGCACCCCCTTGGAGGGTGATTGAGGTATTTACCCCTTATTCAGTAGATGGGCATAGCATCCCCTATCAAAGTGGCCAAGGTATATACCCCTTAATGTGGTAAATAGGCATAAGACCCCTCATCAAAGTGGTCGAGGTATATACCCCTCAATGTGGTAGATGGGCATAGCATCCCCCATCAAAGTGGCCAAGGTATATACCCCTCAACATGGAAGATAGGCATAGTATCCCCCATCAAAGTGGCCAAGGTATATGCCCCTCAACGTGGTTGATGGGCATAGCACCTCTCATCAAAGTAGTTGAGGCATATCACCCCCTCAACAAGGTGTGGTTAACTTGTAACACTATAGATACTTTTTATGAATTCATCATATACAAACATTCTTTTCGTCATCATAAAGTCACTTGACTCATAAGTCATACAATAGACCATCAATAACTCAAGAATCCATAACTGGACATTTTATCAAACACTTTGCGGGTATGTAATGCTAGTTTAAAATCATGGAATTCAAGAGTGAAATCAAGTGAGAAAACTCAAGATAAATCAACCCATTAACACTTGGAAATACCCTCATGCAAGATACATTGAAACCCCTCATCAAATCTTATTATAGATCATAGATTCATAGCTCAAAACATGCTTAAATAATAAACATTTTATAAAACCCCAACATGGCTTAGAATCAAACTTCATAATAATAGATACCCATAGATAATCCAACACGAAAATATGCAATTACTTAAAAAGAAAGGTTGAACATCATGGGTGAAAGGACCCAATGGTTGAAACCCATGTATCTTAACTTTGGATATTTCATTGAAGAAGATTTGAATGAGAACTTGAAGCTTGAATGAAATTGTTGAGATTTGAAAATGAGTTTGGGATCACTTGAATTTGGAGAAATATTTGGTTGTGTTACAGAGGGTTTTGAGAGTATCTTGAATGATATAGTGTTGACAAATGACTAAGTGTAAGTGTTTTTATACATAGGAAGATTTAGGCCCAAGGCCCCAAAGCCTTAAGCCAAAATAAGAAAAAATAGGAACAAAATGCATTGATCCGCGCCCTTGGCGCATCACGATCATGGCGCGGATCCTCATCGTTTTTCATAAATTTTGGAAAATGAAATTTTTCTATGCTTGCTTTAAAATTGGGGTTATGTGACTCCCAAAATAGTCAACACCTTAGTGTGCTCATCAATGAACCCTTGAGCATCCTCATTAGCTTTTGACCCATAATACTCTAGAGGATTCCTCTAGGTGAATCTCTCACTCTAGAAGCCGGAGTTAGATCTCAAGGAGCCCGCTGATCATGAATATGAAATCAGATTTTTGATATCACACACAAATTTTGAGATATATGGAAATTATAATTATAGGCATTTCGAAGGCTCATATTAGGGCACTTTTTTTAGGTGTTTCAGTATGTTACTATATTATCTATATAGATTGAGTATGTCACTTGAGGACAAGCAACAATTTTAAGTTGAGGGTGTTGATGTGCTACCAAAATACAATACTTTTGATGCTTAAAACTTGGAATTTTGTGTGTTCTCAATGCGAATTTAGGTGGTTTTATGTGTTTTTGTGTTTATATTTACAGGATTACAGGTTCGCCTTGATTTTGAAAAAAATGTACAGAATTTGCTCATTTTTGCTATTAAACGAGATATTTACGAGTCGTAGATCATTCTATAGGCCGTAGGGTGATTTCATGAACAATTTCAGTGATGGGCTGTTTTCTAAAGTTTATTCTATGAACATGCAGATAAGCCATAAAATATTTTATGAGTCATAGACGATGGTTTGTGCCCTGAGGATCAGAGATTAAGACTTTCTGAAGTTTCATCAGACGAAACCCCTTTTATGAGTCGTAAACCACTTAGGAGTTGTAGAGGAGTGTCGTAGAGTTGAAGTCTAAATTTCCAGCAGCTACGTATGAGACCCCAATTACAGGCTGTGGAATGCAATACCACCTGTAAACCCCTTTCGTATGGCACACCGACTAGTTCTTATATTTTTTTTAGGACTTGTATGTTACTTAATATATATAAGTTTTTTAGGTTATTTTTTGAAAGTTTTTGCCTAGTAGTCAAAGAACTCAGTTATTAGAGAGTGAAAATTGTGATATTATATTGGAGAGTCTTTGGGAACACTTGTGTTTGAATTTCATCTTTAAGCTTGTGATTCTTATTGAAGTTAGATTTTCTTATTCTTAATTCTACTGTGTTAGTGTTCAATTATATTTTCTCAATCCATATTTCTTGCATCTACACAAAGTATGAGTAACTAAATCTACAACTAGGATTGTGGAAACCATGAAGAACTAACAAAGTAAAACTAGATAATTCATAATTCTTGGAAGGTGTATATGTATGTATTCATTAACTCTCTTTCCTATTTTGGTGAGGGTTATCATATACATAAACCATGAAGAACTAACAAAGTAAAACTAGATAATTCATAATTCTTGGAAGGTGTATATGTATGTATTCATTAACTCTCTTCATTTTGCATGTTTTCTGAAGGTGGCCAACATTAGAACTCCTATCCTGTTACTGACTGGACCAAAGTAGTAATGAATATGAAAAGAGATTAATTAACAGGATTCAATTGATGTATTCTGGTCTAATCAACCAAACTAGGTCAAGGAAGGTATAATAGGTAAGGGTTAGTAATGCATACTGTGGAGATAGTCTAAGTCGTATAGTGAAATTACCTCTCACCTTTGACCAAAGGGCTTGGTGGACATAACATATCGTACTACATATTATACACTAGAAAAGAATGACGTTATTAGTGATACTGAGTTGGGGAATCATGAGGAACAATATACCTAAGTTTCTCTCCATATTGACTTCTCTCTTGTGTTAGTTAGTTTAGTTATATTTTTCATTGATTATTGTAAAAACCCCTCCCTTTTAGAGAAGTAAGTTGGTTAACCATTCGAATTGCAATCATTGAATTCTCTTCAATCTACGTATTTCTTATGGGTTTGACCCTAACCTTCGTTAGGTTCTATTTCTTGATAGCGACCGCTTTATACTCTAAGAAGGAGGAGTCAATTAGGCGACATCAGACATTCCTTCACAACCAAATTTGTGATAACAGAGACAAAATTTTGCATTCTTGCACGAAGGTCGGCCATAACCATAGAAGCATACTTGGAGAGTTTGGTGTACTTTTGAGCATAGTCCCTTACACTTATACCATCCTGTTTGAGATTGCTAAACTCTATCATCTTGGCTTCCCTAAGTTCAAGTAGGAAGAAACGATCCAGAAATGCAAACTTGAATTCCTCCCAATTAACAGCATTACCACAAACTCTGTACATCAGCCATTGAGGGGACCACACTTGAGCCACATCTTTCAACTGATAAGCAGCCAACTCATCCCTCTCTTCAGATGTGACTCCCAAAATAGTCAACACCTTAGTGTGCTCATCAATGAACCCTTGAGCATCCTCATTAGCTTTTGACCCATAATACTCTAGAGGATTCCTCTAGGTGAATCTCTCACTCTAGAAGCCGGAGTTAGATCTCAAGGATGATTAACCTGCCTAGTCTAAGTAGTCACCACCTTGGCAAGCATAGTAAAGGTTGTAAAGAATTCACCATTAGCGATATTCTCTTACACAGGCTCTTAGGTAACATGGTCCTCATAAGCCAGGGCCGATATCGGTAGGGG
>DF364261.1:6803-24030 GCA_000787875.1 Solanum virginianum | reverse complement strand
ACGAGGGTTCCCAAGAAACAACCTCTCTACTTCTATGAGATAGTGGCAAGGTCTGCGTACATTCTACCCTCCCCATACCCCACTTATGGGATTCCACTGGGTATGTTGTTGTTGTTGTTGTTGTTGTTGTTATTGTAATGATATGTATTCAAATACAAACATATATACAAGTTAATATATATATATATATATATATATAGGGTTTATACAAATTCTTGAGATTCTTCAGACTCGTTATACGATCAAATTTTATGAATGTATGAACAAACTGTAAACATATACAAATAAAAAATCAAAAAATAAATAAAAATTGGTTAAAACACATTTAAGACTATTAACTGGAATTGAGATGTCACAATTAGGAGAGTGAAAGAGAGTATTCAGGATTCAAATTTGATATGATTGAGAGATTTTAGGAGAAAAATCAGTGGATGGTGAGAATATAGACAATTTATGATTTATATAAAGGGTATACAAATGAAATCAAGCAAGAATGTTTTTTGATTTCTAATACAAATCTGTTTAGGGGTCTCAAATTTAATAGCAAATTTCATTAAATCGTAGTCGCGATCCATAATCATGTGAAGCTATAGCTTTGTTAAATAATATATCGTTAATGTTTGCCAATTCTTCTAATTTTTTAAATTTTAATCCAAAATTTGAGTTTTAAATTGGACTAGCTAGGGTACACAGTTGGACCTTTATTTGTTGAAACCAGAATGCTTCATTGGGCATGTCATCCATATCTACTTGCTCATTGTATTGCATTAAAAGGTAACTAAATTAACAAAAAAGTAGAGAATCAAAGTTTTAGAAGCTATATTGAATATTTTGACTTACTTAAATTTAATATTTTTATTATTTGAGAAAAAAGAAAAACTATTCCAGAGAAAAGAAGTGTTGATCTAAAAGACACACTTTCAATCTTCTTTAATTTACATATTCCTTTTATTATCTACTAATAGCAGTAATTTTTTTTTTACATAATGAAGTCATAATAATCGAAGAATCAAGTCCAAAACAAATAAATGAAGAGCAACTCTAGCATATGAAAGAGTGCTCTAACATGTATAATCTGATTTGCGTCGGAGGACAAAGACACCTTCACGGGTAATGAACCTATATATAATAAAAAGATTTTGTAAATAATCAATAATAATATAAGAGCTTTCTGTTGATAAATTACGATATCACAAAATAAATCTTATAAATGTTACTTACAATTGTAATTTGCCCATCCTACCCTTTGCCGAGCCAAGTCATACACAATGCTCTTATCTTTAAGGGCAATATCTATGAAAGAAAAAAATATAATTAATGTTAATCAGATTATCTACAGTTCTAAACTATCAATCCGAATGGCTAAATTATAATGCAAACAATGCAATTAGGGAATAAACAAAGTTATGTATTATATGATAAACCACATAAGGATATGTTTTCAGCATTCCGACTTGATAAATATTGCATTATAATATCATTGAAACTAGCATAAGCAACTTCGTTTATTACAGTTAGCAAGTACTTGTTATTGATTTAGTCTAAGACTAGAAAGTTAGAATATTGAATTAAGCAATAAAGTACAAAATTTAACTATTATTCAAAAACTAACCTCCTAAAATTGTTACGGTCGGACTTCTTGTTATGAACCAGACGCACCACTGAGCAGTATTTTCCTGTTAAACACATATAATAGAATAATTATCTATCTTTGAAGTACATTAGAAAAAAGGTGACATGGTTAATATGGAAGATTTTAAATTACAAATACAAATTTGAATACTCACAAAAGAGCCTATATAACGGAGGTACTCTGCTGGTCTTAAATCCATGGATACACCACCAGAAAAGTGAAGAGTAACTCGTGGAAACATTTCGGCTACATTGTTTGAGAAACTGTTTATCAAATCATAAAAGAGATCAATCAGATATTTAATAACTTGAATTAAATATTCACTTATTGAAATACAAATCAATGAACCTTGATGAAATTAAATAGCATGGTTGTACTCCTGGGATGATTTTCTTGACAGAAGATAAAACAGCAGCAGTTATCTGTATATAAATAAGTTTAAAAAGAAAAAAAATAGTAAATTCGCTTGCTTCCTAATGGAATAGAAGAAATATTGAAATCATATTTATTTGATCTACAAGAAGTTCCACAATACTGACTAAAAATTTTAAAAATCAATTAATACAACAACAACAACATACCCAGTGGAATCCCACAAGTGGGGTCTGGGGAGGGTAGGATGTACGCAGACCTTACCACTACCTAAGTAGAGAGGCTGTTTCCTGGGAACCCTCATCACAAAAACCCATCCGCAGAACGACCTAGATATGATCAAAAGTCAATTAATATCTTATCTATTTCAAAAATATAGATAAAGTCTTATATATGAAAAAAAAATGTCATAAATAGATTTGAGCTAAATAACAATGCTATTATAATTATCTATGTAAGTTAACAAACTTAGAGCACAAGTCCGAGGCACCTAGGCGCAGTACAAGGGATAAGAAATGGCCCAAGCACCCGGACCAATATGTGGTCCCAAATCCCAATACCAAGCTATTGGAAAAAAGGACAAAAGACATCTTTGCACTAGAGGACATAAATAGACCAATAACCAACTAGACTAGACTATGGAAGAACTTGTTTTTTATTTTTCTTATTTGTTTTTTCAATTCAGAACCCCCCTTTTTCTACTTTTCCTTTGTAGTTTACTGCTTTCTCTACAAACTTGAGAGATATTCCATTATAATTTCCCAAATTTGTTAAATATTAGTGTCAATACCTTACAATTTCTTCATTGTAATTTGCATTTCTTATAAGTAGTACATAACATGGAAATATACTTATGCGTAATATTATGAAAATTCTAGAATAAATGTGAAGAAAAATACTTACAGCACTGATAACAGAGTCATACGCTTCGGCAACAAGATGAATCAAAGTTGTACCAGAGTCAAAAATAGTGCCCCGAACTTCAGAAGTTGCTAATACTGCTGGATCAATGTGCAAGACTTTTCCATTAACAGTTATGCTCTGCAAATGCATATGGTAAAGACCCCTGCAAAAATAGAGAAAACAAACAAATTAAACTAGATGTCATTACCATATTATATTTTACATGTAGACTACTATGAAAAAAATAACGCCTTACTATAATGTATGTAGAATAAAATACCAATCTCTTGAAAATTCATTAAAAATATGATAACTAAAAAATATATAAAATTATACATACTTTGATGGAACAAGCGGAGTATAGACCATGCTTGGATTTAGAATCTCGCCGAGTACTAGTATACCTCCGTTGCCACCCTCTCCTTCCAAGCAATGGGAAAATACTTTGGGGGAAATTCCACGTGAAGAAAGTTGGGATATTATTGAAAGACTACGTCGATCAAATCCCAGAATCCCATCAAGCGCATTGTCTGTCATGGCCAAACCACCAAACTGAGAGGTACTGCACCTGTTTTGATTTCAAATGCAAATGTTAGAATCATAGTCTAGATAATTTATATCTATTTTTTTCTCATATTTGAATATGTTGATGAATGGTATTAAATTATTACTCATATTTAATCCGCTTAAAAGTGAGAAAATCAGGACTAAAATATGAAAAAATTATGAGTGATCCCCAAGATATATAAGCTTATCAAATTATAGTTGTACCATGTAAAGTTAAGATAAAATATCAAAAATAGAAATTGGGCCAACGCCCAAGGCTAGATTCTTATTCCTATTTTCACTGTCTTATCTTTGTATTTGCTACATTAAAACTGTTTATCAAATTTATTGCTCCTATAATTATTTTTAAACTGTTTAAATTAGATAAATTCAAACTCGATAAAATAACGTTGAAATTATTTCATATCTCTTCATATTTCTTATGTAGTTTAAATCTACGTATAGTAATTGAATTAATTATTTAACTCAAAAGCTTACTGTGAAATTGTTAGTTAGAAGTATGTTAAGTCGTAAACATTTAAACTATTTTATTTCGAAATAAAATGAATGGACAAGTCCCAACAGAATTGAGAATTTTATTAAATCTAGGATTTTTTTTAAATAACCTAAAGAATTTTTAAAATTTTCCAAATGTATTTAATTCGTCAGAAAATCAGCATTGTGGATTTTCTCAAGTACCTATTCACAAAAGAAAAAGAGTTAAGTTTCCATTTTGCAACAAATTGTTGAGAAATGATCGGAAAGATGCTAAGTGAAAAAGAAATTATTTTCAACATCTATTAAAAGTTAACACTTGTAATAATATGTATATTGGTGTAAATAATACCCTAGATCTAGATGACTTGAGAAAATTTATAAGAAAGATTACTCACCCAAAAATAATTGGTGCTGAAGAGTTGGCAATCGCCGAAGTCTTTAAGATTCTATCTAGATATAAGACATCCGAGACAAAGTAGCCACTTGTACTACTCTTATCGGCATAATTCAAGGTATAAGAACATTGTTTTGCTTTAGTGCATTCGCACATTGGAGCTGAACAAGAAATGACATTTGCAGTTGTTGAGTTGCCAATGTCATAAAAGTTCAGCTCAACCTGCAAGAACATAAAAATGTTAGAAAATTCTAAAATAATTATAATTTATACAAAGACTTAAACAAAATATGAAAGAAAAAAGGTTTTACCCCAAGCCCACTTCTTCGAGGGCAAGTGGCGCAGGAATCACACGAAATCCATGAAATCTCACTCCCAGTATCTATCAATAGACTGTATTCTCTTGGTGGAGATCCCACTCTTACTTTCGTATAGTATATGCTAAAATGACAAAAAATTGAAATACAATAATCAATAACATTGATTATAAAGCATAAAAAAATGAAAACATTAATAATAATAATAATAATAATAATAATAATAATAATAATAATAATAATATCATACTATATAAAAATGAAAAAAATTTAACTCTAAATGTAAAATTAAAATTTAGATGTAGATCATATTTTTATAATATGTAATAGTAATTCTAATACCATGTAATATTGTCTTAATGTTATTTATTTTAATATTTTAAAATTATAATTTAATTTTAAGAATTTATAGAAAAAATACTTATAACAAAGTGGGCTTGTAACACCCGGTGAAAAGATGAAAATACCCGTAGAATTGACCTTGATTTTAATGTGCCTTCCCATGCTCCGTTTACAAATTCGAGACTCGATCTGTGATCAGTGCAAAAAATTGAGTCGAAAAATTATCTCGACTCGACTTTAACGCGAAAAAATGCTAATTATTTTTTCAAAGAGAATAAAAAATAGTAAGCATTCCGCGCCCCTTCCGTAACGTGTTAAGGACGAGGAATCACACTTGTGCGGTTTCAAAAATTTGACAAAATTTGATTTTTTTTTTACCAAAATCAGTATTTTTACACTGGTGCGCGACGCGCAGTACAAAACTGGACATTTCTTTTTCTTTTAATTGGCAAGGTATTTTTGACCTTTCTCACACCCCATATCCTAAGATAATCAGTTTTTAAGGTCATTTTAAGTCCAAAATTGTTTATTCTCTTCTTTCATTCTCTCAAAAACAAAAAAAACCCTTTCAAGAACTCAAGCGTAAGAGAATCAAGACTGTATTGGTAAACCTAGATAAGCCATGCTCTTATTTCACTATTCACATCTAAGTTTCTTTAGCTTCCTGTTCATCAATGGTGCAATTACTTTGTTTTTGGAATAATTCTTTCCAATTCTTCAAGAATTCTTTCCAAGGTATGTAAGGCCACCCAAAATTTATTATTTTGTTAATCTCTTTAGAATTGAAACTAGTTTTCACCCATGAATCTTCAAATAATAGTTGAGACTAAGTTTCTTGTAAATATCAAAGTATGATGATTTCCATGGTAAATTTCCTAGATATCTTGATGAATAGTATGATTCTTGAATTTTTACATTGTTCAATTAAAGTATTGTCATTGAATTTAGATCCATTTATGACCAAAGATTTATGACTATTGAGTTTTCTTGAAAATCTTGATATTATTCCAAGAAAAAGAAAGATTAGTTGTGTACTTTTTAAGCTAAGTTCAAGAAGTATATTTTTTAAAGATTAATTCTTTCATATTAGCCAAGAAAACTAGCATGTTTTTGAGTCACTGAGTTGACATTAGTTTTCAATCAAGTTAAAGAGTTCAGTTACAGAAAAGTTTAAGACAAGCTGATAAAAGTTAAGAAAAGGTAAAGATGGGCTAAGTCCCCGAAAAGATCAAATCTTGAGAATTTCTATTCTTTAAGTATGAGCTATAAAAGTATTTTGGAAGTAGTATTGAGCACCGATATGAGTAAGAGTAGAATTAATTACTCGAACTCATAAACTGTGTAGCTAGCATAGGATAGGATTGTACCAAGGTACCTTTTTCATTAGCCACTTAGATGACCCAGTTTTGGGATGGATCCACTCCCCTAGTTCTTCGTCCCCCCTATCCCGGTAAAGTACGGAATGACAACTCCTCACTCACCACTGAGATGGCCTAGTTTTGAGTTGGATCCACTCCCCTAATTTTCATTCCTTACCCCGGCAAAGTATGGGACGGCTCTGGCAGCGTGGGCAAGATGTTGTATCATCATGAAGCTCATAGTGATGGTTGTTGGTTAGAAAAACTCCCCCAAGAAGTAAAAAATTTTATTCTACTTAGTTGAGATTCAGTATTTCCTTATTAAAATATTTTCTTTAATTATGTTGCATATTTAATGAAGTTGAGCCAAAGTTTTAAGTACCATGCTTTATATGTATTTAGCTATGTCCACTAAAGTGTTAACGTAGAGGTTTCTCTTATGATGAGTTGCAATTCTGACAAGTTTAAGAATATATATGTATATTTCCTATGCATGACATGTTTTGTTGGTTAAGCTATCTCCAGGTGGAGTTTTAAAGTAAATATTCTACTTTTATTATGTTTTGGCCATCTTACATACCACACATTTCACGTACTGACATCTTTGGCACTGCATCGTATTATGATATAGCTGCAGGTGTCTATGTTAGCAGATGATCAGTAGAATAGTCCCAATCAGCGGTCGGTGATACCTCTTAGCATCCAGAGGAGCTCAGGAGTTACATTTATTTGTCTTTTATTTTGTTGAGATACCTATGAGTCTATTCTGGTGCCCTATTCAGGGCCATTACTTTAGAGGTTTCGTAGACTAGAAAGACAATGTATCCAGTTATTTCTTTGAAATATTTGATGTCAAGTTGTATACTTTACTATTTTATTTTAAGTTTCATCAATTTTGAGTCTATTCTAGTTCACTACCGTATCAATATCTTCCGCTAAGTAAGTTAGCCAGTCCAAGTGTTTCGCTTGGGAACTAGAAATAGTTTTTGAGTGCCGGCCACGTCCAAGGTGTAGGCTCGGGATGTGACAAAGCTGATCCGGCAAAGTCTGCAACCCACGTACCAACATGTTGAACTAACCATTGTTTGGCCCACAAAAAGAATGAGCTAGCTTGATCTAGCCTGTTAAATTTCAAAGCATGTGTGGGCTAACATGAATAGAGTGGGTTAGCTCGTACTGACAACTCTAATCTCGATTGTTGACATCAACTTTTACCTTCCATAAGATAAATTAATTATTGAACTTCCTAAAATTTTCAAAGATTTGAAATAATTCTTTGAAAAAAAATTATTCTTTTGAGTAATTTTAGTGTTAAGTGTTATAGTTTTAATTATACGTATTATTAAATTATTACATTTTTTTTATAATTTTTCAAAAGTCTTTCCGAAATATTTTTAATTATGAATTATTTTTTCAATTAGTTGAGTTAATTTTAAAAAAACTCTTTAATTGACTAATATTAAATTCGTCTTTAAATTGATTAGTTAACTCTATTTGGCTACATCTTAAAATTTCTAGTGGCCTAATTTTAAATTTATTTTTCCATCCAATTTAACCCATTTTCAGACCCCAATTGGGTCAATTTTTATTTAAATTTCGGAATGAAATTGGCCCAATTAACTCATATCCTGGCCCAACCCCTTTATTTTCAGCAAATAATACATCATATTTGTCCCTTTCTCATGCTCGTCCCTTTTCTTTTCCTCATCAATGTAAGCAGCAGCCACCCAGCCAAAAGCAGCTGCATACGACACCAAACCTAGATAAGCCATGCTCTTATTTCACTATTCACATCTAAGTTTCTTTAGCTTCCTGTTCATCAATGGTGCAATTACTTTGTTTTTGGAATTAAGGTACTTTTCTTATTTATTGCAAAATAATGACATTTTTTGTTAGAAACAAGATCAAAGTATTTTTCTTTCATTAGCTTTCATATTTTGTTTTTGAAACCAAGGTACTTTTCTTATTTATTGCAAAATAATTTCATTTTTTGTTAGAAACAAGATCAAAGTGTTTTTCTTTTATTAGCTTTCATTTTAGTTTCAATGTTAAATGAGTTTCACACGTTGATTTTTAGTTTCAAAGTTAAATGAATTTTATGTGTTAAATGTTAGTTTCAAAGTTAATGAATTTATAGTTGCCTTAAATATAATATGCTAGATTTGCCACTTGTATTTTAATTATGAATTTTAAATAATTTGTCGGATTTCTAATCTACATTTTTTGCTTTACACCTTTGTCCGAGTCTTTTAGGAATCCCACCTTGCATTTCTTGGGGCCTTGAAGACCCAAATATGTCGTCGAAGCTGGTTGCAGGTCTTCAAAGTGAAAAAAGTGCCTATATACACCTATATATAGTGAATGTATACACAGTGAAATGGGGCCAAAAAATTAAAAAAAACATTGAGGAAGCTGCCCAAGGGGCTGGGGTATTGATCTTACAGCAAATGTCAGTGAAATATAGATGGAAGAATGTGTATATACATGATATACTATGTATATACCCTGCTGACATACAGGTCTAATGAGCAATTACAAGCCCCCAAACAGAAAAGGCAGGCCCAAGTCCTGGCCCAGCGTACAGAACCAGACTTGGGCCCAACTCTCTTTCCCTTTCTCTTATTACTGCTCTAGACTTGTACCCAATTCTCTTACCCTTTCTCTTATTATTGTTTATTCTAACGATTATTTAGATTAATGTATCTAACTTAATAAAAATCCCCAAAGACAAACTATTTCATGTTATCTAGGTAATATTATTTATTATTATTATTATTATTGTTATTATTATTGTTAGTATTATTGTTATTATTATTGTTATTATTATTGTTAGTATTATTGTTATTATTATTGTTATTATTATTGTTATTATTGTTATTATTATTGCTATTATTATTGCTATTATTATTGTTATTATTATTATTATTGTTGTTATTATTAGTCATATTTCAAAGTAATTCAAAATTCTTTTACTAATCAATCTTACTCCCTACACAAGTGCAAGAGAATATCTAGCTCTGGCAGGGACAGGAAGAGTTGTGGACACCAAGGACAAAGAATACCTACAAGAGAATCCTCCATCGAAAGAATTCAAGCTAAACTCAAATGGGTCATACAACAGTAAATCTGGGCAGGAAGACTTAGGAGGGGTCTTCAGGGACCACGCTGGGAACTGAATACTAGGGTACATTGGTAGGTTGAGAGCTGCATCCCCAATCCAAGCTGAGCTACTGGCTTTAATCCAAGGACTGAAAATAGCAATCCAGCATAAACTAACCCCTTTGGAAATCAATGTGGATAGTGAGGCTATTATTTCAAATTGATATAAACCACAACCAAAATACCCAAATATTTTTTTTGATTGTAGGGATCTTCTCCGTCAGTTGGGGGATCCCCCCTCGTTAGTCATGTCTACCGTCAAGTAAATGGTGTTGCAGATGTGCTGGCAAAGGAGGGTACTAGTGTGTACAGTGGAAAGTCCCTCACCCTTTCGGAAGTTTCACCGTTGTTTGTTCGAGGAAAGATCGACACGGACAAGGGAGGAACTCTTTTTGCAAGAAAAAAAAAATCATAATTTGGCAGTTAGTAGTATGCCAAGTATTTATAGTTCAGTTTTTTTGTAATATCACACAATCCTCCATGGTTTGTAACCAGCAGGAGAGTACCTCCATAACTACCATGTATTGATGCATATTACTACGTAATATAATATCTCCTTGTGTTACCAGGAAAAATACTTTACTAAGTTGATTTTGTTAAAATTTCTTAAAGTCTTTAAATATTTTTTTTTGAAAATAATCCTTTAATTGGTCAATTTAATCACTTTCATCGATAAATTTTGCCTCCTTCAAAATTATTAAGTTGGGTTTTTTTTATATAATTTAATTGTCTATTTCAAAATGATTACTCATTTTTTGAAAACTTCATTGTTAGTCTATTTTATTTAAAAAAAAAATTACTTCAAATTGGATATATTTTTTTAAAAAAGTAAAAAATTCTCATTATTTTCTTTAAAGTGATTATTTCAAAGTTAGTCAAATAATTTTCAAATCGTCGAAAAATCGCGTGTCAGCGGCTATTTTAAGTACTATTACCTTCTTAAAATAGTAAGAGGAATCATTACCTATTTTCTTTGAAATTTTATAACTTTTTAGTTAGAGTCTTAAATCGTTTTAAGTTTTCTTAATTTCTTTAAAAAATTAACTGGTGACTCTCACTTTTATTTTTCAAAAAATTGATTTTACTTTTATTTTTCAAAAAATTGATTTTACTTTTATTTTTCAAAAAATTGATTTTCTCTTATATTAGAAGTTTTAAACTGATTTTTCCTGAAAAGTCATTTTTATGATTAACATCGATAATATCAAAACAATCTATTTTTACTTCCAATTGAATTCCTAAAAATATTAAAAGTCTTCTTCGATAACAGTTTTACTTCAATCATAAAATTTGTACTATTGCATGAGACAACATAAAAAAAAGGTATACTAGTAGTAATTAATTTTTAAAAAGTTAATGCTAGTAGGTGAGATAAATACCCGATGTGATAAAGGTCGAAAGAATTATTCAGTGAAAAACTGATAACTCCTTTAGAGGTGGTATGCAAAATTCGAGCATGCCTAGCTCGATCCCTGGCCTCCAACTCATCAATTGAGGCAGTATTTGCCGAATACAGTCTCTCAAGACGTAACACTCTCCCACCTGATCAAAGCAAATTTCACAAATCATGCATTCATCGATAAAAACACCCTAATGCTAATTACAATGATTAAAAAAAGAAGTTACCTCTCTGCATTTGAAGCTTTTGAGCAGAAATTGATGTCATTGATGTTAAGAAGCAAATAATAATAATTACCAGCAGGAGGAGAAATGAGCTCACCATTTTCCACATAGTTCCAAATGTCACTGAAAGGAAATTACAAAAATTAAGGATCAAGCATTATGGATTTTTTAATTATATATAACTAGTTACTATGCGTTTTTTTTATAACTATAGTACTTTTTTTAATTAAACTATCAGGGGATTATTGGCTCTGGCTTCAACAAGAGCAAACTATTAGCTGAGTTGGCTCTGAAACCCACTTCGTGGATAGTGTTCCAATGAATTAATTAAATTATAAAGGTTTATGCGTAGTGATGAAGTTCATGTGGTTAAATACCATTATGAACTTAGAAAATTATAATGCATTTTTATTTTTGAAATTAGCAAAAATAATTTGGTTGAAAAATCTTTGTTCATGCCTTCGATAAAAAAAAGAGCATTTTTTTTATTAAAAAAGTCACTTTTTAGTTTAACGTACTTAGTGATAAATATACCTCACAGGAAGTTTAAGTGTTGGATTTCAAATAGTTTAAAGTTCAAGAAGATTATTACTAATAATTGGGGAATCTTATTAATCTTATATGTTGTACTTATTGAACAATTATAGTTTAACGTATTTTTATGATTGTATAGTCCAACTGTCCAAGCATGCAAAAATATCCATAAAACTTTTGTTTCCAAAACCTATAAATGCCAAAGTTTGAAGTCAAAAAACATTTGGGACGTCCATCTTGTCCTCTAAGACCAAAACATCCTTTTTAGATATAAAAATTATATCTACAAATGAAGCAATGTTGAGCTTGTAAAGATGGTGGGATTTCTGTTCAGGACAGAATAAGAGAGGCTAAGATGAGTAATAAGTCTACAAGTATGAAACTTAAAGCTTCTTTTTCCCACGAATTAAACTAATTAAAATAGCATCGCAACACGATTCACGCAAAATGGAAAAAAGGGATGGACTTTATCTCAAAGTCGAAAAATGATTGTGTGTCATTTTACTGGATAATCATCTCTCCAGATAAAATATAATTGAATATCTCTTCAAAATCATCTCTCCAGATAAAATATAAAGAGATAGACTTTAATTAATTGAATATCTCTTTAAAATTTTGCATGGTATGCCTTCTTTTAGAAATAACCATGCTCTTTTAACAATCACTTAATGCAGTTGAAAATACTCAAGCTTCCCTAGAAATCTTCTTTTACTACTAGTTTTTAAATACCTTTACTTCACTGAAAAATAATGCACAATCTGTAGTAATATAAATCATCTATCTCAAATCAATTAGAGTTTATGTGACAGGTAAGCATAAACAATAGTCAAGAATTGGATTAGGTAGGAAATCATACTTTCAATGATAGAGATTCAAATTTAATAATAAAGAATAACAGGAACTTGAATTTCAAGAAAGATTGGAAAATTCGCGATTAAATACTTACCGACTAAAATTAGATGTAGGGCATGAGGACCCTTACATAGTTGGAAGAACTAGATTCTTTAAGAGCTCTAAAGAAGGTGCTTGGACGCCCTAACTTTTCTCCTTTTGAAACTATGGTTTAAGTTTTGAGAATGTTTTGTGCATAATGAGATTGACTGATAATATTGAGAGACTTAGTTAGGTTGTAAAACAGTCAAGTTTATGTTTAGAAAAGGTGAAAAAAGACTAAAATAATTCTCCTTTAAAAAAAAATGCTAAAAAGCTCATCTACGGGGCTATTTACGGTCTCTAGAAACTTCTACGGGCCGTACAATCAATTCGTAGAATCTGGGGTCCTAGAACTCATTCTATGGGCCTAAACTACTATCATAAAAGCTTTTATGATTTGTAGTTGAGTTCGTAGAGTTTGGACACAAAATTTGACTTGTAAGAGTCAATCCACGAGCTGAATATATGTTTTGTAGTTCAATCTATGACCCATAATTCAGGGTCGTAGAACCAATTCATCTCTGGCAGTCCGTAGGTGTTGGAAAGATAATTCAAAGATCTTTTATTTGATAGGTAATATGCCACTTAATTCTTTGTGTGTTGAGAATTATGGTCATTTAAATTTGATCCTTGCATAATCTAATGCGAAAAACTTAATCAATAGGAAAGTTTTGAACTAGAATAAGTACGACAGTTCTCTTATGAACCTAATCCACTTCTAATACACTTCCCATATATAGGAATGAGCCTTAAAACATAGATATATGTAAGGCATCACTAGATTTAAGATTATGTACTTACGATGAAAAAATTCGAATCCTATGAATAAAGTTGTGGGGTGTTACACTTCAGCTACTTGATTCTATTATATTAATTATTACATTGAAAATATTATTTTTTGTCCAAGATATGTTTAAATTTATTATGTGATTCCATCATATTAGTCAAAGGCAAAATTACATAAACTTATTTTTCCTCTTGCAAGTAATAGAAGTTTGACTTAATAATGGGGAAGAAAAGTTCACCAAAAATATGACTCGACTTAAATTTAATTGACCAAAAAAAAAAAAGAGAGAGAAATCTGTTACATGATTCACAAAATATGACTTTTGTTAAATTGTAAACTAAATATGCTATAAATAGGATGTCGAGGAAGCAAAACATCATCAAGTCACTTATTGAGCATACACAAAAATTAAGATATGGCTTTCAAAGTGTTGACCTTTTTCCTCATGTTTATGATGATAGGACTATGTAAGTCTTTTACTTGATTTAATTTTTTAGTAAGAATTATCATGTACTTCTCTATAATATTTTCTAAGTTTATTTTGTAAAGCTTTTTGTGCTCACATATGATTTTTTTAAATTAATTATAGATTGTGTCTTTTAATTTGATAGGTGTTTCACCGAAAGTTCAAGCACGAGATATTCCCACATGTTGTTGTACGACAGATGAAGATTGTAAAAAAGTGTGTGAGGGTATCACACCTTATTTTTGTGAAGGGCATTGGTGTCAATGTGGGTGGTTGCCTCCTCCAAGTCGAATGACAGAAACTTATGAAACAATAAATTGAAGGTCAAAATTTCATCAGATGAAATAGAAAGGAATAATAAAAGCTGGAAACTTTGCTTTTTCCCTCCAAAATATATAAATTGGAATTTAATTTCTGTTTTTATGTAACTTATAATAAGGCATTAGCCAAATAAGAAAGCTTATCGTTCCTTTTTTTATGTTCTATACTTTTCTTTTGATAATAGTCTTTGATTTGAATAATATTTGCATGGTACAATCGTAAGTACTTAGCAAAACATAGCCTTCCTTCTTTCTTTCTTTCTTTTGGGGGTTGTCTTGGGGTGTTTGACCCTTTTTTTAGAACTTCTTTTAGGAATCAAACCTTGAGAAATACATTTATCCATATAATATCAAAATTGAAGAATTTGTTTTTAATTACTCACAAAAATTTAAAAATAACTCCAATTAGTATGGTCATACACAAATCTAATTATAAATATTATTTTTTATATATATATATATATATATATATATATATATATATATAAACTAAAGATCTCAGCTTAGAATACTAATTTCAAACTTGTTATAGAAAACTTTGACTACAAAATAGATAAAATACTGAGTGATGATCATAATTGCTTATTATTTGCAGTTGAATATAGCTATCTTTTCTTTCTTGTATAACACTAAAATGTAATTTGTATAGCACATTAATCGTTTATTTTTAAAGTATGAGCAAGTACATAAATGAATGCCACATATACTATAAACAAACGTAGAATTATACAAATAAATTAGGTGTTGAAAAAGTTCACTTTGTTCTTTGTTCCGATCCTCTGATATTTTTCTAGTTTCAAAAGTCAAATAATTTTTTTACCATGATTTTTAATACGACTTTGAAATATTTTGAATTGACGATATTATGACTTCTTGTAATTTTATGTCAATTTTGTTACCCAAAAATTTAAAGATTTCAAGTCAAAATTTAAAATTTTAATTTTTGAAATTTAATCATGCCACATAAATTCGAATAGAGGGAGTAATATTAATTACAATAACATATTCAGTGAAATCTCGCAAGTGGGGTCTGAGAAGACAGTAATATTAATTATTTCATAAAATTTAAACGAAATATATTATAGAATCTAAGGTCAAAATTTAAAATTTTGATTCCTAAGATTTGAATTGTGCGACACAAATTAGAATAAAGGGAATAAATATTAAGTTTGCATAATATATTTATCGTTGAAAAAATTATATTTCTTTAAAATATCTTTATAGGAATATTTAAATATTATGATCTTTTCAAGATCTATAAAAGCTACACTTCAGTTTATAACTCTACAACATGTTTTAAAAAATAGAAAAAATATCAAAACCTATGAATTTTAAATTCGTTTTCCTTTGTTGTGGGATATTTTATTCACTAGGCAACTAATTTATTTCATAAATAATATTCATTTTTTAAGATATGTTTACTTCTATTATCTAATTGCATCGTCAATCAAATGCAAAATTAATTAATTGTATTTTTCCTCTTGCATGTAATGCTAGTTTGACTTTGTTAAATTTATTTTGTTAAATTCAGGTAATAAAAAATTAAATCACTAAATAAATAATAAAATAAAAATTAACTTATAGTGATAGATAAAGACACGTGAAGTAGAGAGATAGGAAAAAGTGGAGAAGTTGAAATTATAAAACGAATAAAAACTTTGAACCTACAAATTGCTCCTACCAAGATGAGTTCAAACCTCAAACTTTACTAGGAAAAGGATACTCCAAGAAAAATATTTATAAGTGGTTATTATCTTATTATCATACTCTTTTTTTTCTATTTGTTGTAATACACATAGCACTATTTAAGTAAAAATACTATTAAATTACTACTTCATACCAATATGGTATCAAAGAGAAAAGACAGTGCTTCAGTGAAATCACTACTCGATTACTCTTTAATACAATTAGTATATATATATATATATATATATATATATATATATATGTGTGTGTGTGTGTGTGTGTGTGTGTGTGTGTGTGTGTGTGCATATATTGATGGTGTCATGCCCTGAGCCTACACCCCGAATGTGGTCGGCACTCGAAAATCATTCCTGGTCCCTACCGAACCACTTGGCCTGGCTACTTACTCAGCGAAAGACTTAATAACAGTGAAAAAACTAAAGAAACAATAAGAGGGTTCATAATTGTCTGTATAACTGAATGAAATGACTATTAAGTAATATCCGAACAATTGAAAATTGAAACACTGAACATGTGGTCCACGAAACCTCTACTAAGCTGTCTAAAAGGCTACTGAGAAAGACCCAAGTAGCCAGAAATAAAAGTAAAGACTGAAAGAAAATAACATAAACCATGAGCCTCTGACTGAGAAGAGGCCTCATCACTAGTCTAAAAGCTCTCAAATCCTCAACGCAGCGGTTGCTGAGGAACTCGGTCACATACTTTCGCATCATAAAATGATGCAGGTCCAAAGGATGTCAGTATGCAGAAGGTACAATATTTAAGATGGCCGAAACATTTAAACAGTATATCATAAATGCTTCTCAAAAACATAATCATGAATCATAGTTAATTACCAACAATCATAAAGGCTAATATGCTGAAAATAACATGCAAAAAAAATAATATGTTGAAATTAGTAAGTAAAACGTAATTTTCTTAACTTGGAGAGTTTCTCTAACCGACAACCATCACTATGAGATTCATGGTGATACAACGTCTTGCCCACACTGTCAGAGCCTTCCCGTACTTTGCCGGGGTAGGGGACGAAGTGCTAGGGGAGTATTCCATCCCAAATCTGGGCCATCTCAGGACTTAGCCCAGCCTACTACTTAGCTTTCTCAACTAAAGTCTTTAACTTGATTGAAATTTGTGATCTTCTCAAACATTCTTTAACATATAGTTTTCTCAGCTAAAGTGTATGAAATATTCAAGAAAAGAATTTTTTAACTAATCTTGACTATAAACTTTATCGGTATTTATAAAATTCCTATAAAATTCACAAAGAATCATGTATAGCTTTAAATCTTGAAGACAATATGCTAAATAATCATTAAAGGATCAAGAACCATCATTCTA
>DF364262.1:20209-35117 GCA_000787875.1 Solanum virginianum | reverse complement strand
GGGCTAACACCCATAGAAAATGGCCGAAATCGCCTGTTTCTCCTTTCTTGGGCCATAAATTCTGACCAAGTCCCCGCCAACACCGCTGGACCACTTGGGCCGCTTTGTTGGCTCTTCCCCGACCCACCCGTATGATTTTTCTTTATTCTTTACTTAAAACCCCAGATGGCGCCAGAATCCGTGGGCTAACACCCACGAAAAATGGCCGAAATCGCCTATTTCTCGTCTCGCCCGACCCACCCGTATGATTTTTCTTTATTCTTTACTTAAAACCCCAGATGGCGCCAGAATCCGTGGGCTAACACCCACGAAAAATGGCCGAAATCGCCTATTTCTCCTCTCTTGGGCCATAAAATCTTACCAGGGCCTGCCAAGGTCGCCGGACCACCAGGGTCACTTTCTCAGCTCATCCCCCACCTACCCGTATGATTTTATAGGATTATTCGCTCGGAACCCCAGATGGCGCCAGAATCCGTGGGTAACACCCGCACAAAATGGCCGAAATTGCCTATTTCTCTTTTCTTGGTCCATAAAATCCTAGCAGGGCTCCGTCAATGCTATCGGACCACCTGGGCCGCTTGACCTGCGCGTCCCTGACCCATCCGTATAATTTTTTGGGATTCTTCACCCGAAACACCAGATGGTGCCAGAATTCATAGGCTAACATCCACAAAAAAAGGCCAAAATTGGCCTGTTTCTCCTTCCTTAGGCCATAAAATCCTACCAGGGCCCCGCCAATACCGCTAGACAACCTGGGCAGCTTGCTGGGCTCATCCCTGACCCACACGTATGATTTTTTAGGATTCTCTGCCCGAAAACCCAGATGGCGCCAGAATCCGTTGGCTAACACCCAGGGAATATGGTCGAAATCGCCTATTTCTCCTTCCTTGGGCCATAAAATCCTACCAGGGCCCCGCCAACAATGCCCAACCACCTGGACAACTTACCAAGCCCATCCTCGACCCACCCGTATGATTTTTTAGGATTCTTCACTCGAAAACCTAGATAGAGCTAGAATCTGTGGGCTAACACCCTCGAAAAATGGCCGAAATCTCTGGTTTCTCCTTTCTTGGGACATAAAATGGCTACCAGGGCCCCGCCAATGTCCTCAGCTGCCGCCAATGCTGCCGGACCATCTAGGCCGCTTGCCGGGTTCGTCGCTGACCGACCCATATGATTTTTAGGGATTCTTTTCTAATGTCCTCAGCCTATCTGTATGGCTTGACAGACTCGTCCCCTACCTTCCTGTATTAATTTTAGGGATTCTTCACTCAGAACCCCAGATGGCGCCAGAATCCATGGGCTAACACCCATGAGAAATGGCCGAAATCGCTTGTTTCTCCTTTCTTGGGCCATAAAATCCTACCAAGCCCCCACCAACGCCATCGGACCACCGGGACTGCTTTCCGAGCTCATCCCCGACCCACCCTTAACCCCAGATGGCGCCAGAATCCGTGGGCTAACACCCACAGAAAATGGCCAAAATCACTTGATTCTCCTTCCTTGGGCTATAAAATCTTACCAGGGCCCCGCCAATGCCGCCGGACCACCTAAGCCACTTATCGAGCTCATCCCCAACCCACCCGTATGATGTTTTGAGATTTTTCACCCAGAACCTCAGATGGCGCCAGAATCCGCAGGCTAACACCTACAGAAAATGGCCGAAATCGCCTGTTTCTCCTTCCTTAGGCCATAAAATCCTACCAGGGCCCTGCCAATGTCGCCAGACCACCTGGAATGCTTTCCGGGCTCGTCCCTAACCCACCCTTATGATTTTTTAGGATTCTTCGCCCAGAACCCCAGATGGCGCCAGAATCCGTGGGCTAACACCATAGAAAATAGCCGAAATCGCCTGTTTCTCCTTCCTTGGGCCATAAAATCCTACCAGGGCCCCACCAACACTACCAGACCTACTGGGCCACTTACCGAGCTCATCTCCGACCTGCCAGTATGAGTTTTCGAGATTCTTCACTCGAAATCCCAAATGGCGCCAGAATCCATGGGCTAACACCCACAAAAAATGGCCGAAATCGCCTGTTTCTCCTTTCTTGGGCCATAAAATCCTACCGGGGCCCCTCCAATGCTGCTGAACCACCAGGGCAACTTTCCCTGCTCATTCCCCACCCACCTGTATGATTTTTCAGGATTACGGACCACCTGGACTGCGTGCCAGGCTCGTCCCTGACCGACCAATATGATTTTTTGGGATTTTTTGGGATTTTTTGCCCGGAACCCCAGATGGCACCAGAATTCGTGGGCTGAAACCCACAGAAAATGGCCGAAATCGCCTGTTTCTCTTTCCTTGGACCATAAAATCCTACCAGGGCCCTGCCAATGCCGCCAAACCACTTGGCCTGCTTGCTAGGCTTGTTACCATTCCACCAATATGATTTTTCAAAATTCTTCGCCCAGAACCCCAGATGGCGCCAGAATTCGTGGGCGTTAACACCCACAAAAAATGGCCCAAATCACCTGTTCTCTTACCTTGGGCCATAAAATCCTACCAGGGTGCCTGTAGATGGCGCCAGAATCCGTGGGCTAACACCTATGGAAAATGGTTTGTTACTCCTTCCTTTGGCCATAAAATCCTACCAAGCCCCCGCCAACGCTGCCGAACCACCTAGACCACTTGTCAGGCTCATCACCAACCAACCCGTATGAGTTTTCGCTACTAGGGCCCCGCCAATGGTGCCGGACCACCTAGGCCACTTTCTAGGCTCATCCCCGAGCCACCCATATGATTTTTCGAGATTCTTCGCCCGAAAACCCAGATGGCGCCAGAATTCGTGGGCTAACACCCACGAAAAATGGCCAAAATTGCCTGTTTCTCCTTCTTTGGGCCATAAAATCCTACCATGGCCCCGCCAACGCCGTCGGACCTCCTGGGCCATTTTTTGGGCTCATCCCCTACACACTCGTATGATTTTTTAGGTTTCTTCCCTCGAAACCCCAGATAGCGCCCAATTCTGTGGGCAAACACCCATGGAAAATAGCCAAAATCGTTTGTTTCTCCTTCCTTAGGCAATAAAATCCAGCCAAGGCCTCGCCAACGCCACTGGACCACCTGGGCCGTTTGTTGGCTCATCCCCGACCCACTCATATGCTTTTTTGGGATTCTTCGCTTGAAACCCCAGATTGCGCAAGAATCTATGGGCTAACACCCTCGGAAAATGGCCGAAATCGCCTGTTTCTCCTTCCTTGGACCATAAAATCCTACCAGGACCTCGCCAACACCGTCGAACCACCGCGACAACTTTTCAGGCTCGTCTCTGACCCACCCGTATGATTTTTTGGGATTCTTTACACGGAACCCCAGGTGGCGCCAGAATACGTGGGCTAACACCCACTGAAAATGGTCGAAATCGCCTGTTTCTCCTTTCTTAGGCCATAAAATCCTACCAGGCTGCCGCCAATGCTGCCGGACCATCTAGGCCGCTTGCCGGGTTCGTCGCTGACCGACCCATATGATTTTTAGGGATTCTTTTCTTGGAACCCCAGGTGGCGCTAGAATCCGTGGGCTAACACCCACGAAAAATAGCCGAAATCTCTTGTTTCTACTTCCTTGGGCTATAAAATCCTAACAGGCCCCCGTCATTGCCGCTAAACCACCTGGGCCGCTTACCAGACTCGTCTCCAACCCACCCATATGATTTTTCAAGATTCTTTGCCCAGAACCTCAGGTGACGCCAGAATTCGTGGGCTAACACCCATGGAAAATGGCCAAAATTGGTTGTTTCTTCTTCCTTCACCCATAAAATCTACCAAGTCCCATACAACGCTGCCAAACCACTTGGCCCACTTGTGGCGCTCGTCCCCTGCCCACTCGTATGATTTTTTGGGATTCTTTGCTTGGAACCCCAGGTGGTGCCAGAATCCATTGGCTAACACCCACGAAAAATGGCCGAAAATGCCTATTTCTCCTTCCTTGGGCCATAAAATCCTACCAGGCCCTCGCCAACGCCGCCGAATAACCTGCGCCTCTTGCTAGGCTCGTCCCCGACCCACTTGTTTGATTTTTCAGGATTCTTTGCTTGGAACCCCAGGTGGTGCCATAATCTGTGGGCTAACACCCACAAAAAATGGCCGAAATCACCTGTTTCTCCTACCTTGGGCCATAAAATCCAACCAGGCCCCCGCCAATGCTGCCGGGCCAATTTAAGGGCTAGTCCCTGACCCACCCATATGATTTTTTGAGATTCTTTGCTCGGAACCCCAAGAGGCGCCAGAATTCGTGGGCTAACACCCATGGAAAATGGCTAAAATCGCCTTTTTCTCCTTCTTGGGCAATAAAATTCTACTAGGCCCCAGCCAATGCCACCGGACCACCTGGGCCACTTACTGGGCTCATCCCAGATCCGCCTATATGATTTTTCGAGATTGTTTACCCAGAACCTCAGGTGGCGCTAGAATCCTTGGGCTAACACCCACGAAAAATGGCCAAAATTGCCTGTTACTCCTTCCTTTGGCCATAAAATCCTACCAAGCCCCCGCCAACGCTGCCGAACCACCTAGACCACTTGTCAGGCTCATCACCAACCAACCCGTATGAGTTTTCGGGATTCTGACCATAAAATCCTACCAAGCCCCCGCCAACGCTGCCGAACCACCTAGACCACTTGTCAGGCTCATCACCAACCAACCCGTATGAGTTTTCGGGATTCTTTGCCCGGAACCCCAAGTGGCGCCAGAATCCGAGGGCTAACACCCACGAAAAATGGCTGAAATCGCCTGTTTCCTTCCTTGGGATCATAAAATCCTACCAGGCCCCTGCCAATACCGTTGGACCACCTGGGATACTTTTCAGGCTCATCCCGACCCACCTAGTATGAATTTTTGGGATTCTTTACCTGGAACCCCAGGTGGCGCCACAATCCATGGGCTAACACCCACGAAAAATTGCCAAAATCACTTGTTTCTCCTTTCTTGGGCCATAAAATACTACCATGCCCCCGCAAATGCCACCGGACCACCTGGGAAACTTTTCGGGCTCGTCCCGACCCACCTGTATGATTTTTCGGGCCCGCAAATGCCGCTGGACCACCTGGGCTGCTTGCCGGGCTCGTGCTCGACCCACCGGTATGATTTTTTGAGATTCTTCACCTGGAACTCCAGATGGCGCAAGAATCCGTGGGCTAACACCCACGGAAAATGGCCGAAATATCCTGTTTCTCCTTCCTTGGGCCATAAAATCCTACCAGGCCCCCGCCTATGTCCCCTGACCACCTGGGCCACTTTCTGGGCTCGTCCCATACCTACCCATATAATTTTTTTGGATTTTTTGTCCGAAACTTTAGGTGGCGCCAGAATCCGTGGGCTAACACCTACGGAAAATGGCTGAAATTGCCTGTTTCTCCTTCCTTGGGACATAAAATCCTACCAGGCCCCCGCCTATGTCCCCTGACCACCTGGGCCACTTTCTGGGCTCGTCCCCTACCTACCCATATAATTTTTTTGGATTTTTTGTCCGAAACTTTAGGTGGCGCCAGAATCCGTGGGCTAACACCTACGGAAAATGGCTGAAATTGCCTGTTTCTCCTTCCTTGGGACATAAAATCCTACCAGGCCCCTGCCAATGTAGCCGAACCACCTGAGTCTCTTTTCGGGCTCATGCTCGACCCACTTGTATGATTTTTTAGAATTTTTTGCCTGGAACCCTAGGTGGCGCAAGAATCTGTGGGCTAACACCCCTGGAAAATTGCCGAGATCGCCTATTTCTCCTTCATTGGGTCATAAAATCCTACCAGGCCTCCGCCAACACCACTGGACCACCTGGGCCGCTTGTCGGGTTCATCCCCGACCAACCTATATGATTTTTTGGGATTTTTACCCGGAACACCAGGTAGCGCTAGAGTCCGTGGGCTAACACCCACTGAAAATGGCTGAAATCGCCTGTTTCTCCTTCCTTGGGCCATAAAATCTGACCAGGCTCCTGCAAACGCTGTCGGACCACCTGGTCCCCTTTTCGGGCTCATCCCCGACTTACCCGTATAATTTTTGGGGATTCTTTGCCCGAAACCCCAGGTGGTGCCAGAATTCGTGGGCTATCCACCACGGAAAATGGCCGAAATCTCCTGTTTCTCCTTTCTTAGGCCATAAAATCCTAACAGCCCCCATCAATGTCACCGAACTACCAGGGCCACTTGTTGGACTTATCTCGACCCACTCGTATGATTTTTCGAGATTCTTTGCTCGGAACCCCATGTGGCGCCAGAATCCGAGGGCTAACACCCATGGAAAATGGCCAAAATCGCCTGTTTCTCCTTCTTTGGGATCATAAAATCTAACCAGGCCACCACCAACACCGTCAGACCACCTGGGCTGCTTTCCGAGCTTGTCTCTAACCCACCTATATAACTTTTTAGGATTCTTTGCTCAGAACCCCAGGTGGCGCCAGAAGCCAAAATCGCCTATTTCTCCTTCCTTGGGCCATAAAATCCTACCAGGCCCCCGCCAATGCCGCTGGACCACCTGGGCCGCTTTCCGGGCTCATCCCCAACCAACCTATATGATTTTTTTTGGATTCTTTACCCGAAACCCCAGGTAGCGCCAGAATCCTTGGGCTAACACCCACTGAAAATGGCCGAAATCGCCTGTTTCTCCTTCCTTGGGCCATAAAATCCTACCAGGCCCCCGCCAATGCCGCTGGACCACCTGGGCCGCTTTCCGGGCTCATCCCCAACCAACCTATATGATTTTTTTTGGATTCTTTACCCGAAACCCCAGGTAGCGCCAGAATCCTTGGGCTAACACCCACTGAAAATGGCCGAAATCGCCTGTTTCTCCTTCCTTGGGCCATAAAATCCTACCAGGCCCCCGCCAATGCCGCTGGACCACCTGGGCCGCTTTCCGGGCTCATCCCCAACCAACCTATATGATTTTTTTTGGATTCTTTACCCGAAACCCCAGGTAGCGCCAGAATCCTTGGGCTAACACCCACTGAAAATGGCCGAAATCGCCTGTTTCTCCTTCCTTGGGCCATAAAATCCTACCAGGCCCCCGCCAATGCCGCTGGACCACCTGGGCCGCTTTCCGGGCTCATCCCCAACCAACCTATATGATTTTTTTTGGATTCTTTACCCGAAACCCCAGGTAGCGCCAGAATCCTTGGGCTAACACCCACTGAAAATGGCCGAAATCGCCTGTTTCTCCTTCCTTGGGCCATAAAATCCGACCAGGCCCCCGCTAACGCTGTCGGACCACCTAGGCTGCTTTTTGGGCTTATCCCCGACCTACTCGTATGATTTTTGGGGATTATTTGCCCGGAACCCCAGGTGGTGCCAGAATCTGTAGCCGAAATCGCCTATTTCTCCTTCCTTGGGCCATAAAATCCTAACAGGCCCCCATCAATGCTGCCGAACTACCTGGCCTACTTGTCGAACTCATCCTTGACCCATTCGTATGATTTTTCGAGATTCTTTGCCCGGAACCCCAGGTGGCGCCAGAATTCGTGGGCTAACACCCACGGAAAATAGCCAAAATCGACTGTTTCTTCTTCCTTCGACCATAAAATACTACCAGGCCCCCGCTAATGCCATCGGACCACTTGAGCCACTTGTTGGGTTCGTGCTTGACGCACTTGTATAATTTTTCAGGATTCTTTGCTCGGAACCCCAGGTTTGCTAGGCTCGTCCCCAACCCACTCATATGATTTTTTGAGAATCTTTGCAGCCACTTTCCAGGCTTGTCCCTGACCAACCCATATGATTTTTCGAGATTCTTTGCCTGGAACCCCAGCTGGCGCCAGAATCCGTGGGCTAACACCTGTTTCTTCTTCCTTGGGCCATAAAATCCTACCAGGCATACGCTAATGCCGCTAGACCACCTGGGCCACTTTTTGAGCTTATCCTCGACCCACCCGTATGACCTTTTAGGATTTTTTTGCCCAGAACCCCAGCTGGCGCCAGAATCCATGGGTTAACACCCACGACAAATGGCTGAAATCGCTTATTTCTCCTTTATTGGGCCATAAAATCCTACTAGGCCTCCGCCAACGCCGTCGAACCTCATGGACCATTTGCTGGGCTAGTCTCCGATCCACCCTTATGATATTTTGGGATTCTTTGCCCGGAACCATAGCTGGCGCCAGAATCCATGGGCTAACACCCACGGAAAATGGCTGAAATCGCCAGTTTCTCCTTCTTTGGGCCATAAAATCCAACCAGGTCATCGCCAACGTCGTCAGAAAACCTAAGTCACTTGTTGTGCCCATCCCTAACCCATCCATATTTTTTTTGAGATTCGTTGCCCGGAACCCTAGATGGCGCCAGAATCTGTGGGCTAACCCCTACATAAAATGGGCAAAATTGCCTGTTTCTCCTTCCTTGGGCCATAAAATCCTACCAGGCACCCGCCAACGCCATCGGACCACTTGGGCCATTTTTTAGGCTCATTGCTGAACCACCAATATGATTTTTCATGATTTTTTGCTCTGACCCCAGCATCGCCTGTTTCTCTTTCCTTGGGCCATAAAATCCTACCAGGCCCCCGCCAAAGCCGCCAGACTACCTAGGCCACTTGTTGGGCTCATCGCTGACCCACCTGTATGATTATTCAGGATTTTTTGCCTGGAACCCCAGTTCGCGCCAGAATCCATGGGCTAATACCCACGAAAAATGGTCGAAATTGTCTGTTTCTCCTTCCTTGGGCCATAAAATCCTTCCAGGCCCTCACCAATATTGTTGGACCACATGGTCTGCTTGCCAAACTCGTTCCTGACCCGTTTGTATGATTTTTCTTGATTCTTTACCCATAACCTCAGTAGGAGCCAGAATCCATGGCCTAACACCCACGAAAAATGGCCAAAATCGCCGGTTTCTCCTTCTTTGGGCCATAAAATCATACCAGGCCCCTGCCAATGCCGCTGGACAACCTGGGCCGCTTTCTTGGCTCATCCCCGACCCACCCGTACAATTTTCCAGGATTCTTTGCTCGGAACCCCAAATGGCGCCAGAATCCATGGGCTAACTCCCATATGATTATTCAAGAATCTTTGCCCGAGAACGCTAGGCAGCGCCATAATCCATGGACTCAAACCCACGGAAAATGACCGAAATTGCCTTTTTCGCCTTTCTTTGACCATAAAATCCTACCTGTCCCCCGCCAATGCTGTCGAGCCACTTGACCACTTTTTGAGCTCATCCCCAACCCACTCGTATGAATTTTTAGGAATCTTTCCTCTGAACCCTAGGCAGCGCCAGAATTCGTGGTCTAACACCCACGGAAAATGGCTAAAATTGCTTGTTTCGCATTCCATGGCCCATAAATTTCTACTAGACCCCCGCCAACACCACCGGCCTACCTACGCCAATTGCCAGGCTTATTCCTGACCTAGCTGTATGGTTTTTTAGGAGTCTTTGCACGAAACCCCAAGCAGCGCCAGAATCTATGGGCTAACACCCACAGAAAATGGTTGAAATCGCTTGTTTCAACTTTCTTGGCCCATAAATTCCTACCATGCCCCCGCCAATATCATCGACCCACCTGGGCCATTTACCGGGATCATCCTTAACCTATCCATATGATTTTTCAGAAATCTTTGCTTGGAACCCTAGGCAGCGCCAGAATTCGTGGTCTAACACCCACGGAAAATGGTCGAAATTGCCTATTTCGCCTTCCATGGCCTATAAATTTCTACCAGGTCCCCGCCAGCGCCGCCGGCCTACCTGTGCCGTTTGCTAGGCTCGTCCCCAACCCACTCATATGATTTTTTGAGAATCTTTGCCCGTAACCTCAGGAAGCGCCAGAATCCATGGGCTAACACCCACGGAAAATGGTCGAAATTGCTTGTTTCGCCTTCCTAGGACCATAAAATCCTACCAGGCCCCCGCCAATGCCGCCGGGCTACATAGGCTGCTTTCTGAACTCGTCCTCGACCCATCCGTATAGGTTTTTAGGAAACTTTGATCTAAACCCCAGGCAGCGCCAGAATTCGTGGTCTAGCACCCAAAACAAATGGCTGAAATCACCTATTCCGCCTTTCATGGCCCATAAATTTCTACCAGGCCCCCGCCAACGCCGTTGGCCTACTTCGGCTGCTTCCCAGGTTTGTTCCCAACCCATCTACATACTTTTTCAAGGATCTTTGCTCGGAACCCCAGGCAGCTCCAGAATCCATGGGCTATCGCCCATGGAAAATGGCTGAAATCGCCTGTTTCGCCTTCCTTGGCCCATAAAATCCTACCAGGCCCTCACCAATCCCGTCGGGGTACCTTGGCCCCTTTCTAGGCTTGCCCCTAACCTACCCTATGATTTTTTGGAAATCTTTATCTGGAACCCCAGGCAACGCCAGAATTCGTGGGCTAACACCCATGGAAAATGGCCAAAATCGCCTGTTTCGCCTTCCTTGGCCTATAAATTCCTACCAGGCCCCTGTCAATGCTGTCGGCCCACCTAGGCCACTTGCGAGGATTATCCCAGACCCACTAGTGTGATTTTTCAGGAATCTTTTCCAGGAACCCCAGGCAGCACCAGAATCCGTGGGCTAACACCCATAAAAAATGGCTGAAATCGCCTATCTCGCCTTGATTGGCCCATAAAATCCTCCCAGGCCCCCGCCAATGCCGCCGGCCCACATGGATCTCTTACAGGGATTGTCCCTGACCCACTTGTATGATTCTTTATTAAAATTATCCCGAAACCCCAAGCAGCGCCAGAATTCGTGGGCTAACACCCATGGAAAATGGTCGAAATCGCTTGTTTCGCCTTTCTTGGCCCATAAAATCCTACCAGGCCCTCGCCAATACCGCCAGCCTACCTGGGCCACTTGTCAGGCTCGTCCTCAACCTACCCGTATTATTTTTTGTGAATCTTTTCCCAGAACCGCAGGCAGTGCTAGAATTCGTGGGTTAACACCCACAGAAAATTACCGAAATTGCTTGTTTCGCCTTCCTTGGTCTATAAAGTCCTACCAGGCCCCCGTCACTGCCTCTGGCCCACCAAGACCATTTTCTGGGCTCATCCCCATACCACTCATATGATTTTTTGGGAATCTTATCTCGGAACCCCAGGCAGCGAAAGAATCTGTGGGCTAACACCCGTGAAAAATAGCTGAAATCGCCTGTTTCACCTTCCTTGGCCTGTAAAATCCTACCAGGCCCCCGATAATGCCGTTGGACAACCTGGGCCGCTTGCCCGGCGTCTCCTCAATCCACTCATATGATTTTTTAGGGATCTTTTCTCGGAACCCCAGGCAGCGCCAGAATTCGTGTGCTAACACCCACGAAAAATGGCCAAAATCGCTTGTTTCTCCTTCCTTGGCCTATAAACTCCTACCAGGCCCCCGACAATGCCACCAACCCACCTGGCCCACTTTCCGGGATCATCCCCAATACACCCATATGATTTTTCAGGAATCTTTGCCCAGAACCCCAGGCAGCGCCAGAATTCGTGGGCTAACTCCCACGGAAAATGGCTAAAATTGCCTTTTTGGCATTCCTTGGCCCATAAAATCCTACCAAGCCCCCGCCAACGCTGTCGGCCCATTTGGGCTACTTTTTGGGCTCGTCCTCGACCCACTTATATGATTTTTGAGAATCTTTACCCAAAACCCCAGGCAGCGCCAGAATCCGTGGGCTAACACCCACGAAAAATGGTCGAAATCGCCTGTTTCGCCTTTAATGATTTTTGAGAATCTTTGCCCAAAACCCCAGGCAGCGCCAGAATCCGTGGGCTAACACCCACGAAAAATGGTCGAAATCGCCTGTTTCGCCTTTATTGGCCCATAAAATCCTACTAGGACCCAGCCAATGTTGCCTGCCCACCTAGCCCACTTGCCGAGGTCGATCCTAACCAACCCATATGATTTTTCAGGAATATTTGCTCGGAACCCCAGGCAGCGCCAGAATCCGTGGGCAAACACCCATCGAAAATGCTAGAAATCGCTTATTTCGCATTTCTTAGCCCATAAAATCCTACCAGGCCCCCGCCAATGCTATCAGCCCACCTGGGCCACTTGCTGGGCTCATCCCCGATCCACCCATATGCCTTTTCAAAAGTCTTTACCCAGAACCCCAGGCGGTGCCAGAATTCGTGGGCTAACACCCATGGAAAATGGCCGAAATCGCCTGTTTCGCCTTTCTTGGATCATAAAATCCTACCAGGCCCCCGCCAACATCGCAGGCCTACCTATACTGCTTGTTGAGCTTGTCCCCAATACACCCATATGATTTTTCGAGAATCTTTGCTCGAAACCCCAGGCAATGCCAGAATTTGTGGGCTAACTCCAATGAAAAATGGCCGAAATCGCCTGTTTTGCCTTCCTTGGACCATAAAATCCTACCTGACCCCCGCTAATGCCACCAGCCTACCAGGAATCTTTGCTCGAAACCTCAAGCAGCGCCAAAATTTATGGTCAAACACCCACGAAAAGTGGCTGAAATCACTTGTTTCACCTTCCTTGGCCCATAAACTCCTACCATGCCCTTGCCAATACCGTTGGCCCACTTGGACCACTTGCCAGGCCCGTCCCTAACCAACTTGTATGATGTTTTTAGGAATCTTTGCCCGGAACCCCAGGCAGCGCCAGAATTCGTGGGCAAACAACAATGGAAAATGGTCAAAATCACCAGTTTCACCTTCCTTGGCCCACAAAATCCTACCAGGCCCGCACCAATACTGTCGGCCCACCTGGGCCACTTACCAGGCTCGTCCCCAACCCACCCGTATGATTTTTTGGGAATCTTTGCCTGGAACCCTAGGCAGCACCAGAATCTGTGGGCTAACACCACGAAAAATGGCTGAAATCACTTGTTTCATCTTCCTTGGCCCATAAACTCCTACCAGGACCCCGCTAATACCATCAGCCCATCAGGGCCACTTCCTGAGCTCGTCTCACCTGAGCCGCTTACTGGGCTCATTCCCGACCCACCCATATGAATTTTCAAGAATGTTTGCTTGGAACCCCAGGCAGCGCTAGAATCCGTGGGTCACCTATTTTGCCTTCCTTGGCCCATAAAATCCTACTAGGCCCCTGCCAATGGCGTCGGCCCACCTGGGCTGCTTGTCAAGCTCATCCCCGACCTACCTGTATGATTTTTCAAGAATCTTTGCCCGCAACCCCAGGCAGCGCTAGAATGTGTGGGCTAACACCCACGGAATATAGCCTAAATCGCCTATTTCGCCATCCTTGGCCCATAAAGTCCTACCAGGCCCCCGCCAATGCTGCCAGCCCACCTGGGCCATTTTTCAGACTCATCCCCAACCCATTCATATGATTTTTTAGAAATCTTTGCCCGGAACCCCAGGCAGCGCCAGAATCCCTGGGCTAACACCCACAGAAAATGCCAGAAATTGCCTGTTTCGTATTTCTTGGCCCATAAAATCCTACCAGGCCCCCGCCAATGCCGTTGCCCACCTAGGCCACTTGTTGGGCTCATCTCCGACTCAACCGTATGCTTTTTTGGGAATATTTATGTAACACCCCACACACACTACAAGTATTTGTACTACACACATGAAATATGATAAGGACTTTCAAATTAGTTCCAATTTTAAAAGTGTTTGTATCTCGCGTTAAAGGGCATCATATGTATCTAAAGTTTAAGAAAGTTGTGCATATATATGTTTTACGCCGAGTTAAGGGGACTAAGACCCTAAATAAAGGAAAACAATTGAGGTGCTTGTAGGACTTAGGAAGCTAGCAGGTGAGTCAGCTACTCGCTTAGCTTGAACTTGCGAGTTAATTGGAGACGAGACCCGATGTCGAATTTGCTCAAGTCCAATTGTGAATGGAATCCGTGTTAAGGGTGTATTTTTGGGCTATTGTTTAGCACTATAGATGGGCTATACTTTCATCCCAATATAAAGAATAACAAGGGCCCAAAGGCATCGCAATTCACTTGACTAATTGGGTCCAAAACAAAAGAAGAGAAAAATCTGCACATAGGCAGCCCAAGTCCATTACCTTTAGAGATCCATTTGGCCCAAATTTTCAATAGTAAGTTGCTGCATCACCAGCTATGTTATACATACTTATGTGTGGCTAAAATATCAAGCCAAAGTTGGCCAAAGTTCTGTTTTAAAAGAGGTTAAAACAGTAGCTTCATTTCATTCACGTTTGACTACAATTTTCAGCTTCTAAGAAAAATATTATGCTCTCCTTTCTTTATATCTAAGAGTAGCCAAGTAAACCTTCTAGGGTTCTTGAAGACATCCTACTCTTGAAGGATAAGGTAAGAAATCTTATGTATATATCTAGTATGACTTTCTCATGACAAACAAGAGAATATGTTAGTTGTGTTGATGCTGAAATTTCTGGACAGCATGTGTTATTGATGCTGCTGTGAACTTTTCTTGCTGATTATGAGTTGTTTCTCTTCTTGGTTTGCTGTATTATGAAGTATTACCTATGTACTTAATAAAGGATAGGTTGCAAGTGGTATAATTAGGCTGTTGATTATTTTTACAGTCCGCAACAGCAAGGTCTTACGTGTTGTCGCAATTATGTTCTTGATTGGAATTTGTGGGCTGATGTATAAGTAGCTATTGATCTATGTTTTTCATTGTTGGTATGGTACTTTGCTAAGACTATTTGAAGGCTGATATTCTGTGTACTAATGCTAGTTTTATTACTTACTATGTTGTAGCTAAACATTTTGATGAAGGAAATGTTATTCCAAGGTAAAATCAGGGTCGTACAACAAGGTATGTAAGGCTATTTGCTTTCCTTTTACTTGGCATGAAATCTAAAGTCTTCCTTGGCACATAAAGGAACTTATCAACTCCGACGTGACTACTAACTATGTCTCCACCCTTTCACATGTTCATATGCCCATATATATAGTTACCTTGATGTCTATATATGTACATGGATACAAAGTTACAGGGGTTCTTGTTGCCAAATAAAGTCCATAAGTTGTTTCATCTCATACGCATTTAATTATTTATGTAACGTACTCCTTTCATTGTCATA
>DF364263.1:18735-30876 GCA_000787875.1 Solanum virginianum | reverse complement strand
TTTTGAGCTAAGTTTATTACTTATAATATACTTTATCTAACTAATTATGTAACATTTTTCTTCTTATTCGTCCAGACTATGTGTACTTGCAACGAAAAGTACAATATTGTCATAGGGACCACATTTGAGAGGAAAGCGAGCTCCAACTATCTAGCTGGTTCAAGAAATCGTGAGAAGATGGAAAGCTCGAGGGTTGGTTGCAGCCACACGTATATGAGGAGTTGTGTTGATATTGAGACACCGAGGAATTCAAAGCCTTATCTGACCAAGCAAAAAATGCTAGAGCGAGTATGAAGGGTAGCTCATTGCACACCGGAGGTGCAAAGAGTGTTGAGACTATTTCTCGGGAGATGGTAAGATTTTTAATTTTAAAGTTTAAATTCATAATCTTAAATTCTTTTTTGATTGAATATTATTTCATTAATTATATTATTAAATTTTTATAGGAGCAAGAAATGAGACGGGTTCCATTTCAGCATTAGGTTTTCAAGAGAAATCATATTCCAAAGAAGGATAATGAGTCAGACCCGGATGTGCGGGTCGAGCTGAGGATAGGAGCACAAAATGGGATGGGTTCCATTTCAGCATGAGGTTTTCAAGAGAAATCATATTCAAAAGTTGGATAATGAGTCAATCTCGGACGTGTGGGTCGAGTCGAGGGCCGAACAAGCTTGCGTAAGCTTCTCAACACTTCTATAATATATATATATATATATATATATATATATATAAAGTATTCATTCTAACTCTGGATTATTTTTGTAATATGCAACAAGAGTATGAGCGATACGTTTGTGAGCTTGGAGATGATGTCGAACTTACGCTTGAGCTGTCCCAATAGTCCCTAGGTTCCTTTTAGTTATGTTTTGGACAATTTAGTTATGTTTGAACACTTTAGTTATATTTTGGACAATTTAATAAACTTTATGTTGGTTTAAAACTTATAATTGTTGGAGTTTATTCGTTTTTAATGTTTGATTTTGATTTGTGTTATGTATTTTATTGTTGAACTTGTTCTTGTTGCTGTTGGGTTGCTTATTTTGATTGAAATTGAATTGTTTTGTAAATTGCAGGTGGGCAACAAAAACTACAGGTTTTTGCTGTAAAAAAAATGAAGAAAAAGCGTCGGACTGCGTCCCTAAGTCCATCGCTTTTCTGCATTTTTTGTAAAAAAAAATTTCAGAAAAGTGACGGACAAGGCCCATAAGTCTATCGCTTTTTACAATTTATTTACAATTTATTTTTACATATTTGCAATGGATAGGGACCCCATGTCCGTTGCTTCATTAAATTTTTTTTAAAAATAATTTTTTAAACATGCGACAGATAGGGATCCCAAGTCCGTCGCTTCTTTAAGTTTTGTTAAAAATAATATTTTAAATATGCAATGGACAGTGATGCTATGTCTTTCACTTTTTTATAAAAATTATTCAAAAAGTGACGAAAAATGTAAAGCGATTCTCTTTAAAAGCGACGCTGTCTGTCGCTTTTTGAAAGTTGAATACTAACGATTATTTGGTTTAATGTATCTAGACACTAGAAAATGTCATGCATTCTTAAAAACTGCCGACAAGATCCATGAGACCACGTCCGGACCGGATTGGATTGCATCGCTTTTTCATCGATTTTGACGAAAAAAGTGACGCAATCCGTCATTTTGGCCGTCGCTTTTCAGGCAGTTTTTAGTAGTGAATAATAATGAGATCACATAAAAAGTCATATTGAAGATGATCCTAATTTTAAAGTAATAAATCATACTAAAATAAGTTATAATGAAAATATCATAACTTTAAAGTATTAAATCGTGCTAAAATAAGTGTGATAAGTAATTAATAATTACATGAGTAAACATTAAAGAGAAATTAAAATTAGGTTATGTTTTTTAATTATCTAAACCAATGTAAAACTAAAAAACAAATATTCATTATTATTATCACTTTTAATGTTGGATTTTTTTTTTTGGCTAGTATTAGTATTGATTTGATTTTTTGGTAGGTGCTTTAAAATTACTAATTTGGAAAACTTACCTAAATATACCATATTTAAATATTATTTATCATTTATTGATATATAAATTTATCTTAATACATGTATAATTCACTTTAAATATATAATTTAGATATTTTTTAAATCAACCATTTATAGCTATATAAATTTATCTTAATACATGTATAATTCACTTTAAGTATATAATTTAGATTTTTTATCAAAATAAGTTTAAGATATTTTAAAACACTTACAATACCTCTATATTGCATGCAAATTCATTTTTATACATAGTATAATACATCTATATTACATGCATAATTTGTTTTTAACACATAATGCATTTTTTTTAAAACTTATATAGGTAAGTTTTCCAAATGTAATATAATACATTTATAATACATATATATTACATATATAATTTACTTTTAATGCATAATATCATTGCTATAGATGATAAATATTTTCTAAATATGGTATTCCTAGATAATAAATAGAAAATATATTTAAAAATAGTTAATATTTTATTAAAAAAAAACTCAAAAAGGTAATTATCCCTACTAATATCTATGCATTTAACCTTTATTAGACCATCCAAAATTCTAAGTCAAAATTTAAAATAATATGTTAGAAGGGTAAATTATAAACATATATATAAAATGTCGGATTGGTTTAGTCTCGGATTGATTTTTTAAAGTTAAAATCAAACCAAACCAAATATAGTCGGGTTTTTTTTCCAATATCAAACCAAGTCAAACTAAACCATTAGTTGAATTTTTTTCTCTCGGGTTGACTCGATTTGCGATTTGGTTTGATTTTCGATTTGATTTTATTCACCCCTACCTAAAACACCGCCTTTGGGGTTAGTTTGTTAACCATTGAAGCATGATTTTGGTCTTTTGGTCACATTTTGTTGAATATATATTTTGCTTGAGGCCATATTATGTTGCTTTTCCGATACGGTATGTAGGTTAGTTTTCCATTTCCTTTAGTAAATAAATAATCCATCCCATTTTTTATTTTTCTTTTACATAATTTTAAGCATGGTAGCTATATAAAATTGTCATGTTTGGAGTTCTATTTTCAAGACCTTAATGCAGTAGCTTGAGCAATTTTCTATAGAATTTGTTTAAGGTTGGTGTAGCTAAGGTTAAATATATTGATTCTTATATATCTTTTTATAATGCATGTGAAACCTGTTGAGTCCAATGTGGACTCCATTGCTGTCCTGCACCGTCTCATTGGGCCAAAGGCCTAGTCTTATCGAGTCCCCCTCACAAATAGATTGAAGGATGAAATGATGGAGCTGATTCATGGAGGCCCAACTCTCTTTTCGAGTCAATTAAATCATTTCCGGGGCAAAGAGGAACCAGTTCACAGGTTTAGGAAAGCTGTCTCAAGTTGAGGAGGCCAGTATGCAAGTTTTGGGAGTCAAAGCAGCCCTTATACACTGATATACAACTTGTATACAATGGCGCGATACAGCAAAAAGGGCTAAAAAAGCCCAAAAATCTGCAACAGCCTTTTTGGATAAATGGGTCAAAGCCCAAACTCTTAACTCTATCTTCTTACTTTGTGTTATCGTCTATTTGTATTTGGTTGAATACTAACGATTATTTGGTTTAATGTATCTAGACACTAGAAAATGTCATGCATTCTTAAAAACTGCCGACAAGATCCATGAGACCACGTCCGGACCGTAGATGGCCTCTCATAGGTAAGGTGTCTAAAAGTTTGAGTTAATAAAATTTGGAATGGGATCTACGAAACCTCTTCTACGGACCGTAAATATTTCTATGGGCCGTCTGATAACTTATAACTTAATATTCTGAAAAGTTGCTTTCTGGATCACCAACTCACGAAACCTAATGTATGAGTCGTGGATTTTTATATGGATCGTATGTTGTCTCGTAAAAATTTCACCAAGTCACCTGGGGATCTACGAGGCTTCATCTACGGGTTGTAGATGGCCCTCGTGGTTTCTCTTCCAGTAATTTATCTTAGTCATTTTCTCAGTTTTCTCCGTGCATATACTCAGATTAGGTGCAAAGAATTAGGGGGTGTTACATTCTCCCTCTTAAAATCATTCATCCTCGAATGAAGAGAAATCTAGGAAACTTAGACAAGGCACGAATCTCCCTGTGGACTCTAACAATCAACCAGCTCTCATCTCACTCATACAATCAATCAGTCAAGAAACTCAGCAAGTAAAACAATTAAACAGTCAACACATCAAATCAATCCTCACTCGGACTCTAGAGCTTTTATCACGACCCAAAATGGACCGTGAGTGGCACCCACACCTAACCTCCTTAAGTGGGCGAACCAATGATACAAATCTCAACCAGTGTTAGATATTCAACTTATAAAATATAATATTAATGCGGAAGTTTAACTTATCAAAACCTAAAAGTCATCACATCGAGGACATCTAATCTCAAATACTAAGTCTAAGAATAGCAACACCAAAATAGATAAATAAAATAATCTATGCCCAAAAACTAAGGGCATCATGCCATAATTCATAGAATCCAACCTGAGCTAGAAGGTTACCTCATGCTTAAATCTGATATACCGACGATCGTCTAGAGCTGAGGGCGAGTCGAAGTCAATGGAACACTCGCTGCACTCCGCAAAAGCAAACTAAAGAAAAATACAAGTAGGAGTCAGTACGAGCCACATATATTGAGTAGGTATCATCGGCCGACTCCAAATAGAAATCAATACGCATAAAATAATAGCAGAAAATCAACTATAACACTTAATATGGGGCAATAACAAGAGACAAGTATATAACCAATCAACAAAATCAAGAATACACATAAGGACTCAGGCCTCCACACCGTGCTTCTTTTGAGAGATAAGTTATTTGGGATTGAGTATATTAAATCATTTTAACATGGTTTCCTTTATTATTATCGTGCCAGAACGTGGCACCCGATCCTGTGTGTGTGTGTGTGTGTCAGAACGTGACACCCGATCCTATAATATATATGTGTCAGATGTGACACTCGATCCTATAATATATATGTGTCGGAACCTAACACATGATCCTATAATATATATGTGTCGGAATGTAACACCCGATCCAATAATATATATAATTCATTATTCTTTATCATTACTTCTCACTTCATTACCAACATTTCATCAAGTCTTCTTTATTCAAGGCATCAATTTAAGAGATCAAGTTCAAGATTATATATGGGGTTCATGATCTTGGGATTGCAGACCAATCACAACAATATGCCAGTCAACCAAACCACAACAATTAAGTGCATAGAAAATATCACAGCGTTACTCAATGACTATCAATCGCTATTAAGAGTCTCTCTATTAGATAGAACAAACTATAACCTACCTCAACCGAAGAATCGAAATCAAGTGAGCTAATCTACCCATGCTTTTCCTTTCTCCAATACCTCTGAACGTTTCAAATTTATCAAATATACAATCTTCATAAGAATATGAAACCGTAGATATCAATATTTTTATATGTCTAGCCTAGACCTAAAAATTCAACTTATTCTATAATCTAGTTCTTAAATTGTACATAACGTTATAATACAAATTCAAGGTTAAAGAAATTTCTAATAATTTTTGTTTTAACCACGGGAAAGGATGAAACATATATGTATGAGAAATTTTATATCTCAATTAATTGCTCCCATATTAGCTACCTTACATCAATGATTGGTCACTAATATTTCTCAATCCCAACCACAATCTTACACATTACTATATCCCCCAATTAATTCTCTACTATTAAAACTAATAATGTATTACCATTATATATCTCATATAAAAATCACCTTTTTGATGCTAAGAAAAAGTAACGGAGGAAATAGGATAATTTTTACCTAAAACAATTGTTATTGTTCTCCTTATGTTCGTCCGCCGACTTCTCTTATTCCTAGGTTCTGCATTTTTGTTCTTTTCTAATAGGACTGCTGAATACAGCCCCTTTTACCTATATATATTATTATTTTGTTATTTATTTATTTTTATACACTAAAATAATAAATCTCTCCTATTTATTTTAATTAATATAGAATAATTGGTATAGGATTTTAACTAAATTATCACTTAACCCATAAACTAATTTAATTATCTAAAGTTACCCTAAGCTAGATAACAAAAGTTATCAAATAGTCCAAAGTACCTATTAAAACTTTACAAAATAAATTATTTATGAAATAAGAAACTCTAGATCTTGAAACGACCTAATGGATCGTTACAGCTTTATCGCCTATCAAACTCAGAATGGAAGGAGAACTCAAGAAATAAGAATTGAAGAATTTAGAAGGAAATCACTACCATCAACTCTCTCATCATCAACAAGCAGGAATAAATAGGGGCACTTGGCCTTCCTATCCTCCTCTACCTCCCAAGTAGCTTCTTCTAAAAATTGGTTTCTCCGCAACACCTTGACAGATACAATCTCTTTGGTTCTTAACTTGCGAACCTGACGATCAAGGATTTGGACAGGAATCTCCTTATAGCTCAAGCTTTCTTTTACTCCAATACTCTCAATAGGCATAACTCCCAAATACTTTTTAAGCATGGAAACGTGGAAGACTAGGTGGATGGCTGCTAACTCTGGTGGTAGGTCTAACTCATAAGCTACATTGCCCACTCTCTTTATGATCTAACAAGGGCTAATATACCTCGGACTCAACTTCTCTTTCTTCCCAAATCACATTACACCCTTCATAGGTGACACTTTTAAATACACCCAATTGTCGATCTCAAACTCTAATTCTCTCCTTCTAACATCAGTGTAGGATTTCTATCGACTCTGTGCAGTCTTCAACCTTTGTCGAATGATCATTACTTTCTCCATAGCTTGGTGAATGAAGTCTGGTCCAATCAATTCTGCTTCACGTACATCATACCATCCAATCGGTGATCTGCATCTCCTCCCATAGAGTGCCTAATATGGCACTATTTGGATACTCGAATGGAAATTGTTGCTGTAGGAAAAATCAATCTGAGGCAAGTGGTTATCCTAATTACTACTAAGAAGTGTGCAAATTTTTTCATCTGATCAACTATTACCCAAATTGAATTATGCTATTTGGGGGACCTCGGTAAGCCTTTGACGAAGTCCATATTAATCATCTCCCATTTTCATTCTAGAATCTCAAAGTTCTGAGTTTCCCCACATGGCCTTTGATGCTCAACTTTCACTTATAGGCAATTCAGGCACTTTGAGACAAACTCAACAATATCTCTTTTCATTCCACTCCACAAATAAACCTCTCTCAAATCATAGTACATCTTAGTCAATCCTGGATGGATTGAATATCTGGAATTATAGGCCTTTGTCATGATCCTTTCTCGAACACCATCAACATCTGGAACATGCAATCTTCTTTGGTACCTCAATACTCCATCTCTCCCTTTGGCAAAAGTCATCACGTTCTGCTTATGCACATCTGCTTTTTGAATTATCGTAAGATGGGATCTTGATCTTATTTGTCCTTCACCTCCATTATTAGAGATAATGTAGACCCATTATGCAAAAGAACTCCTCCTTCGCTTGATTCATCTAGTTGAACTCCCAATCGTGCCAGTCTATGAACCTCTTTAGCCAACTCTTTTTTTTTCTTCCTCGACATGGGAGGTACTTTTCATGAATAACCATGTTAGCTTTACCTGGATGGTAGAGGATGCTCATGTCATAGTGGGATAAGTGATGCCGAGGTACTTTTCATGAATAACCATGTTAGCTTTACCTGGATGGTAGAGGATGCTCATGTCATAGTCTTTGAGTAAGTCAAGCCATCTCCTCTGCCTCAGATTTAGCTCCTTTTGGGTGAAGACATATTACACGCTCTTATTGTCTGTGAATACATCCACATATACTCTATGCAAGTAGTGGAGCCATAGTTTGAGAGCAAACACCATTGCTACCAACTCAAATCATGAGTGAGATAATTCTTCTCATGCACTTTAAGTTGTCTAGAACCATAGGAAACAACTTTACCTCTCTGCATCAACACACATCCCAATCCTACTCTCGAAGCATCGTAGTAGATGACAAATCCATCTGTTCTATCAGGCAAGGTCAACATTGGTGAAGTAGTCAACTTCATCTTCAACTCCTGGAAACCCCTCTCACACTAATCGAACCATTGAAACTTGACCTTTTTTTGAGTTAGTCTAGTCAAAGGTGCAGATATGGAAGAAAATCCTTCAACAAATCTGTGGTAGTAGCCAGCCAATCCCAGATAACTCCTTATATCTGTCGAAGAGGTTGGCCTATTCCAATGCTTAACTACTTCAGTCTTTTGAGTATCCATTCGATGCGATCGCCTAAAATTATATGGCCTAAAAATATCACAGATTTCAGCAAAAACTCACACTTCGAAAACTTCGCATATAACTCATTATCCTTGAGCGTCTGCAAAGCAATTTTGAGGTGATTGACTTGCTCCTCCCCATCTCTGGAATATACCAGAATATCATCAATGAAAATGATCACGAATATGTCAAGATACTATTTGAATACTCTGTTCATCAAGTCCATGAAGGCTGCAAGTGCATTTGGCAACCCAAAGGACATTACCAAAAACTCGAAGTGACTACATCGGGTTTAGAAAGTCATCTTTGGGATATAACATTCTCTCACTTTAAACTGGTGGTAGCCTGATTGGAGGTCTATCTTGGAGAAAACAATGGCGCCCTGAAGATGATCAAACAAGTCATCGATCCTTGGGTAGTTGATACACATTCTAAGAAAATAATCCTTCTTTTGTACGAACAATACCGGAGCACCTCATGAAGAGACACTTGACCTAATAAATCCCTTCTCTAGCAAATTTCTCAACTGATCCTTCAATTCTAACTCTATAAGGGCCATTCTATATGGAGGAATGGAGATAGGTTGGGTATTGGGGAGAGCATTAATTCCAAAGACAATCTTCCTATCAAGATGGACTCCAGGTAGATCCTCAGGAAATATATAAGGGAACTCGCTCATGATCGGAATGGACTCAAAAGTTGGAGGCTCAATATCATCATACTTAACTCACATGGGGTGATAGATACATCCCTTAGATATTAGTCTTCGAGACTTGAGGTAAGAAATAAACCTATCCTTCAGCGCAAAAGAATCTCCCTTCCACTTAATAACAGGCTCATTCAGAAACTTAAATTTGACAGTCCAGATTCTACAATTAACAGAGACATAACATGAGTGAAGCTAGTCTATGCCAATGATCACATCAAAATCAACCATCTCTAACTCAATCAAATCAACAAGAGTATCCATATAATAGATAGATACTATATAATCTCTATACTCTCTCGGCTGGAACAGACTCATAAACAAGAGTAGAAACACTAAAGGGTTCAGGAAGACATTCTGGAAGGATCTCAAATCTACTAACCATATATGGTATCACAAAGGAACAAATCACACCCGAATCAAGTAAAGTAACAATGAAAGGTAAAGACTCAAACCATATACATCACAACATCTGATGCGACCTTTTGGTCCTATCGGTTCCCATTGCATATAGACGATTTATCCCACTGCCTGTCCCTAGTGCAACACCTCTCTGATTACCCCTTGCTGGTGGTGTTGTGGTAGAAGACTGGCCTTATATTGTACATCAAACACTCCCTCTGAAAATGGCCAGGCTGACCACACTTGTAACAACCGTTCCCTCCATCTCTACATTCTCCTAAGTGCATCCTATCACATTTCCCATAAGGTGGCTTCCCTTTCGAGTCAATGGCTACATTGGCCTGGGATTGTGAACCTTATGTTCTAAAGTTTGGCTGACCGTAGGACCTCTGATCATACCTGGTATTCGGGGCTGGTGTACTGGCTGAAGATGGTGCATAACTAGTGGACCTCTTTCAGAAGTAAGACTTATCTCACTTACTCTGCTTAGTTTGTGCTGACTTGGCCTTCTTACTCAGAAACTCCTCTCTATTTCTCTTCTTATCCTCCTCGGTTAACTGGGCATAGACCAGAACTCTGGGAATATCTATACCTGGGATAAGTGATGCCGCTTTGCACTCTTTCTTCATATGTCTACCAAACCCAGATATGAATTTCCTCATCCTTGCTCTCATATCCTGGGCCATCTCTGGGGAATACCTAGATAACTGGATGAACTTCAGGCTATAGTCTTTAATAGTTAGTCTCTCCTGTTTCAAATTTATGAACTCCTCAATCTTGGTCTCCCTCAACTCCCGGGGAAAAAGTGATTGAGGAAGGCACTCTCGAACACTTCCCAAACAGCAGGCTCAACATTCTCACCTAGACACTCCTCCCATTGATTGTACCAAACATTAGCCACATCCTTGAGCTGATTGGCAGTGCAAGCTCAACTCTCTCTGTCTCAGTAGCATGCATAACTTTCAACACTTTCCACATCACATCAATGAAATTCTGAGGGTCCTCCTCAACCTTTGACCCAATGAAGACTGGTGGGTTCATACTTAGAAAATCTCTAATTCTGGTGGAAGTAGTTCTCTCTTGGAAGCTAGAACTAAGAGTCTGTGAACTCCAATTCCCACTCTGAGCAACTACCAGTTGGGTGAGCATAGTGATAGCTTCTCTGAAGTCAGCCTAAGTGGTAGGAGCAGATGGAGTAATAAGTGTCTGTAGAACACCAGTGGCTCTGGCTGGCTGAGCTCAGCCCCTTGTTTCCATCTGAGTAAGTGCTGCTGGGGTTGGGTTTTCAGTATCGTCAACTGGGGTACTTCTTTGAGTGACGGTACGCTTAGGAGGCATGATCTGCAAACACATAACAGACGAGTTAGAAATGATCTTTATAGAGGTTTAACTCTATCGCACGAACTTAGAATACAAGAAAGGTAACAATTCCTAATTCCCTATCGTCTCCTACTTATCAAGTGTGGAGCACAACACACCCATAAACAAGACTCTACTAGACATGACTTCATAGACACCCAAGGACACTTGAACTCTGTGCTCTGTTATCAAGTTTGTCACGCCCTGAAGAGTATCGTTACGTGACCGACACTTGAAAAATCATTGCTGATTCCCCAAGAGAACCACCTGATCTCATCGTTACATCAACTCGATGGCGGAAGAAAATACTCAAATAAAATAAAACATCATATGAGTGGATATAACTCTAATAAATATAGTTTCCAATGAATAAGTTTGGAAATAAATAATACTCAACAAATGGTCTACTCAATATCTATGAAGCCTCTATCTGATAATATAGATGGTACCATGATAGGCTATGGATACCCCAATCAAAGAAATAAAATACTCCATAAAAATAAGAAGAATGAAAAGACTCCTCCGAAAAGCAAAGAGGGCTCACCAACTCTGAAAATGCACTGAATTGGACCTCAACGATGCGTGGGTTGAAGTCCTCTATCACATGTATCTGCATCATGAAATGATGCAGGTCCAAATAGACGTCAGTACATGGAATATGTTGAAACCCTCTTTTGAGCGACCTATAACCCATTTTGGATTGTCATTTAATTAAATAGGTATTTTTAGAACTTGTGAAAATAAAAAAATAAATGAGTTTATTTTTAATTTTATCCAATATTTATGTACTTGTTAAACTTTCAAAAGTTGTTCGTTAAAGAATTATTATTATTGTTGTTGTTGTTGTTGTTCTTGTTATTATTGTTATTATTATTATTATTATTATTATTATTATTATTATTATTATTATTATTATTATTATTATTATAATTTTTGTGGTCAGACTAGTAATAATACTTGTTATTCTTATTATTGATAATATTTATTATTATTGTTACTTTCATTATTTTACTTAGTATTATTTTTAGTGTCATATTTTAAATAAAATGTTTACCATTTTATTTCATCAATTCTTAATTTGAAAAACAATATTTTTATATGTTCAAATATTTTTTACACCGCTATTATATTACATATTTTCTTTATTTGAAGAATTATTATTGAAAAAATATTGTGTATTTTTATTTTATGTGTATATTATAGTTATTAAAATGACAATCTATTCAATTTCATCCCAGTTTATTTAATTCGTAGCTTTTTTTATTCAATTTATTTTAATTCTAGTTAATTTCGTTGCTCACATTTTTCTTTCAATTGTAGTCTAAATTGAATCAGTTTGTGGCTTAATTTTTTGTGGCTTACTCCCTCTGAAAATGGCCAGG